>JAOVVF010000032.1:9485564-9502801 GCA_028565595.1 Duopalatinus emarginatus | reverse complement strand
TTATAGCAAAAATGTATGAAAATAGTAATAATTGATGTGTGTGATTACTAGAATATAGGACATATATTGTAGCATTAATGCCTTCAGTAGTCCCCAGAAGTCACATGTAGGTTTTTAAGATTTGTCAGCTATGCATAAAGAAGATGTGATTTGAAAAGTTAAATATTGTATGGTATGGCCTATTATGTACAAGTACAAGTGTATTTCATAGTAAATAACTGTACAAGTGTCTAATTGGGACTTTATTGAACAAAGAACAAAATAACAAATAGACCCCTAATATGTGTTCCTTAAAAGAAGTGTTACATGTGTCCTTATTGCTGTTTTTCCAAAGTTTTCCAGATGTTCAGATTTGAAGTTCATCTGCGCATCACAGATGATACAGGACAACATATTCAGCACATGACTAATGCCCATGGTGATACTGAAGGTTTCTTTCTGTCATCACTGTTTAAAAGCAACAATAATATTGTAGTGGCAGGCCCAAGTCCTCTGTCAAGGTTTAACAAGGATGCTTTCAACCTAAACTCACATTCCAGGTCTGTTCTGTCCAGTCTTGTAAATGATGATCTCTGCTACTCATTGGTGGACAATTTAGTATCATGTGCAACTGAGTGTCTTAGTGATAATGATTGCTGTACAGGATTGGAATATAATTTGTCAAGGTTACAGTTCAAAAATCAAAGTTCAGACAGCGAGTTCAGCTGGGGCAGCTCTGACAGCTCCTCTGTAGATAGGGAGCAGGAGGACAGTGATGGGCTTTGGGAACTTCTTAAATTTTCCAACGATCCTTACCATCCACTGCAGTTCACAGCATGCATCTCCAGTGCAGTTGCTAATAAACAGAGAAAACAAACAGGATCAAGTCTACAAAAAGATGAATTTACATCAACACCATCTAGTGTGTCCTGTTGTTCAGATTCTAGTGAGCAAGGAAACACTGAGACTGTCAACTCAGAAGATGAAGAGGCCTTGTGGAAGTCTTTGTCTCGATATGATGACCCTTACCACCCGCTTAATTTTAGAGCTCCTATCAACACTGCACATGCTTTCAGAGACTCCCATGAGAAATGCCCTAAACAATCCAGAGAGCCCACAAGTACTAGATGTCCCAAGCCATTTTTGATTCAAAGGCATGTTGTCAGTCACCAGTGTCCTCAGTTCTGTGTGGAGAGGCCAGCTACAGTGCCCTGGAAGAGAGCCAGAAATAAGACTGTTAATATCAGCATGACAAAGCAAATTTCAACTGTGAAGAAGGTAATAATAATAAAGTATATACAGTATTTTTACAAGTCTGTAAGTATTTGGACAGTGATGCAATTTTGGTTCTGTACATCACCACAATGGATTGGACATTAAGGAATCAAAGGTCAGATATTTGCTGCATCTAATACCAAACAAACAATATTCCCAACAAAAACATTTTATGAGTCTTAAAGTTTACTATTATTTTTTGATAGAATTTAGGTCTGGGCCTACCTGCCAAAATGCTAATGTTAATAATTCATTGTTGGGATTTGGACCTATCTATGATTTGGACCTATCTATGATTTGCTCCATCTTGACTAGAGTCCTATCTGAAAAGAAGCATTGCATGATTACATGTAGCATTTACTGGGTGATAAGTTGTCATATTTGTGTGCCCAAAAGGTTCTTCCTTGGTCTTATCAGACTATAACATGTTTTGCAAAATGGATTGGGGGTAATAAGGTTTTGGCAAAATTTAGGAAGACATTAATTTCTGTAAGAAATGGATTCCCACATTGCCCCATAGCTCAGAATGTGTAAAAAAGGGTACTGTTTCACATGCCAGGAATAATCAGTATTTGCTAGAAATTCTTGCAGCTCCTTTAATTTAGCTATAGATCTCTTAGCAGCTGCCCTGTTAGGTTTTTGTCTTGTCCTCTCATTAGGTTTTCTTTTCCTTGTTCTTAAATATGTCACTGTGTTGCCCCATTTTCTCAGTTTGTTGATAATGGCCATCATGATGTTCCATGGTAAATCTAATGTTTTGGACACTGAGATCCCATACATGCTTTGCGGATCATGGCTTCAGATGAAAGCAATGTCAAGAAAAAGTCTTACAGAGAAACGTTAATTTATTTGGGGTTAATCGAATAAGTTTATTATGACAGGTGCATAATAAATAAATTTGAACATATGTTTGTATGTAATTCTAAACACAGTCACATGCAGCTTATTTGAAGTTTTGCTTTTTCCCTAAAATATTTCTGTTTTACCTTTACTCTTTCTATACTACATTAAATGTGGAACAATGATTAATCAGTTTTTTTTTGTTTCTCAAAAGACTATTTGACCTGGGGCGAGTACTAATAGACTTATTCAGTGTTGCTTTTCATAGTTAGTTTATGTTAGTGTGTTCTATACTGTCAAATCTAATTTATGTTTCTTTTTCAGGTCAAATTCTCTCCAGTTGTACAAATTCACAAAATGAGAGCCTGGTCATTTGCCCTTCAGGCGTGCCGCAAGGGGCCATGGGAGGAGCATGCTCGGGATAGGGAGCGTTTCCAAAAGAAAATTTTGGAAATAGAGCAGGCCATCGGATTTTGTTTCATGCGATCACACAGAGATAACATATATTACCAAAGAGCACTACCTAAATAAACATTTTCCAGAAAGACATTTAATCTTAATTCGACTGGTTTCACTCTGTTATGTTGTGTAAACAAGTCTGTTAAGAAGTCTAAATGTTTTATGTACAGTGCCTTATAGACTAGTAAAGAAAAATGACAACATGACAGCTGTTTAGTAATGCTGTAAGAAGAGTGTGTGTAAAAGAGGGGTTAAAAACAATGTATGATGAAACTTAATCCCCTGAGAAGAAATCAATTAGCGTCTCCCCTTGACACGCCAGTGAAAGCACAAACTGCATAGTGCAAAAAGGAGTAAAAAGTATGCAATCTTTAACGTACAATAGCACAGCAGATCTTTTTTGTTTGTGAAAGAGTTTTCCCACTGCTTTCCTGGCTATAATACAGTCTGTCAATGTTGTCTAAATGTAAGAGCTAAAGATCTAGTTTTATTCATGTGTGTGTTCATGTGTTTACTACTAAGTCTCACTCCATCTTACTGATGCCATAGTGTATCTGGTTGCCAGGCAACGGAGAGAGCTGTGCTTGATGGCTCTGAAAGTATTACAGGAGATTGCAGCAGGAACAGTGCATTGTGGGAGGGTAGCCAGCATAATCATGTTAGAGCGGGGTTAAGCTAAGAAGATAGGAGTGGATGGGACTGGGTCTCTGGAGTCTCAATTACACTGTTCAGACTGTCTGATGCAATCAGCAGCATCTGTGAGTTAAACACAAAAGGTAGCATAGGCAAACTCAACAGTCCCATGGGGTCTTTTCCCACTTTCTTATGGTGAAATGTTCAACACATCTGTTTTGTTTTAGTCAAGATTTGTTGTCATTAACATTTTACATTTGTTTTTGTGTGTAAATGTTTGTTTAAAATCAGATTAAATATTCACCACATGTCTTGTTTGTTTGGTTGGTTGTTAATTTTTTGCTTTGCATTTTTGCTTTGTCTATTTGATAGCAAGACTTGTATTTTGTCACTCATTTAAGGGTCTATATAAGATAAAAACCAAACTGCTGTTTAGTTTTTGCCCAGACCCCCATCTGTTTCACAACTGTTACAGGTGAAACAACATCTGCAGTACTAAGGGCATTATCAATTTCAAAACTTGAACATGAAAAAGGTACAGGCTGCATTACTGAAATGAAAAGAGATTCATTTAGAGTACAGGAATTCTCTCAGATCAGAAGCAGAATGTGAAACTTGGTTGATGGTTTGAGGAAATGTGATGAAATAGTAGACAGTAACATGCTTACATGCTTTTTTTAGCACAGCTAAATCAAAAGCCATGGCATTTCCAGTACAATTTAACACAGGCTTAATTTCTCCTAGCAGATACTTCAGTGCAAGATTCTTCAGTGCTGATAATTTGCTGTAGACACTACCTATATCTTTACTCAGTTTGTCACAGAGATGCACATAGCAATGTCTGATATGTCTATTTAGTTGCAGAAAGGCAAAGTATTTGCAAATGATGGCCACAAGATAAATACTTAATTGGTAAAAAAATAGGCATGATGTTGTGAAGCTTGTTATTCATGAAGAAGCTACAAGATTTATGCAGACCCTTTGATAGACCCATGCATACTGGAAGAGAACCAGAAGGACCTCTTTGCGATCTTGAGATAATTGGGAATTCCAACAATTTTCTGCACATTCATTGCAGTGCAGATGAGATGACCAAAAATTATGTCAACCAATTAACAATGCTGTTTTGGGGTTTCAAAGCTCCCAGTGAAGTCCACTTTCATGACCCAGAGAAAGTCAAACTGATGGACCTGATCAGAACGTACAATCCTAAGAAGAAGACTATTTGGATAGTTTTTGAATGATCTTGCAGCTTCATTTAAAAAGTACAGATGCCTTCCTTTCAAAATGCAATAAGGTATATGATGAATGTTTAAGTCACGTTATCAGAAGCAAATGTTATTATACGGAATGTATTATTAAGATAATACAACTTACTCTAAAAATCATAGTAGTAAGAAGTAAAAGTCTAAGAGGGTGTTACTTGTGTCAGAGAGGCCATAATGGATCTGTCAAATGATTTGTGACTGACAGGTTGCACTGGGCATGCATTAACAGTGCCAGTGCATTTAAATTTTGCCCTAACACTAATACAATGATGCTACAACCAAAAAGGAGAAAACTCTGGAATGCCATTTGCCAATGCCATTGCAACTGGAGGCAATCAGGGTTCAAGTCATACCCAGAGTCCACATCATAGGGACAAGGACGATACTGGATGTATCTTTGGACTTTTCTTATCTTACCAGAAACACAATGATTGCACAGACAATAAAGAGAAATTTTGAAAAACTGACCACAGGATTATTCACATTTTATTTAATGTTATTTCATACTCAAGCAAAGCTTCATTTAAAAAGTTTCATTTTATTGCTCTTTGAAAACTAATTTTAAAAAAATCGGTGTCTGTCAGTTTTTAAACATTTTTGTACTGTTGGAAATAGTTCTGTGCACTATGTATAAATTTTCTTAAGCAAAATTTATAAAAAGAAAATTTCATTGTTTTTTTTGCAAGAAGGTATTTAATATTTTGATATTTAAATAAGTGGTTTGATTTGAATTAGGTTTCATATACATTTATTTGACCCTATTAGGAAAAGTTATGAGTTATTGCTGTGCTCTCTGCATGTCTAAATATTTGTATTGTTTGTCATTACAACATTGTCCTTGTCATGTCCTATTAACATCCCACTCCTGGCCTGTACCTCGATTTGGTGAGTGGGCTTTAAAATTATATAGCAATGCCCTGCGTTAATTTCATGGCAGAAATTAGGCCTGCTTCTGTTTAGTCTTTTACTATAGGTGCGAGATGTGTCTTAACCATAACAGGCAGGCTTCAGTATGCCATATGTTTCTTTCTAACAACATATGAACAAAACTGATAGCTAATCATTTGACCGGGAAATTAGTGACTTTTTTTTTATACTTTTTATTTTTAATAAGAGATAGAGTTTTGGTGTCCTAGTAAACAGGGTAGCTGTGGGTTTGTAGTCAAGTAACCCTCATTGTGATTGAAAGGTCCTTGGTTCGATTCCTGCACTGAAAAAATGCAACTGAAGTGCCCCTGAGCAAGGTGCCTAACCCCTAACTGCTCCCCAGGCACCGTAGATAGGGTTGCCAACCTCTCTGGGCAAGTGTTTTCACTGCCCCCTAGTGTGTTTGTTTCACTGCATGGATGGGTTAAATGGGGGTTCAAATTCCTCTGTGTGCAAGCACATTGGTCAGTGAGTGACTTCCCATATCTATAAGCACAATCTGTAATCTCTAAACGTATGTGATCCTTTAGGGATAATTTTAAGGAAGAATTTGAGTCAGGTGAGTCAGGGGAGTGAGTGAGAGACCTGTTTTATTTAAAGAACAGGGATCTAGAAATGTCTGATAGTCACAACACGTTTGTGTAAGTGTATTATGGCATGAACAAAGGATACTTTTTGGGACCCCAGAAGAAGAGTTGTTGATGCTCATTAGACTGGAAAAAGTTATAAAATATATGGAATATGGACTCCACCAATTAAAGTCAGAAAGATTGTGTAGAAATGGAGAAATTCAGGACCAACAAATATCACACCAAGAGCAAGACATTTAATATTCTGTGAGGTCACAAAGGATCCCAAGACAATTTCTAAGCAAACAAAGGCCTTTTTCACACTGGGTAAGGTTAATGTTCATGAGTCCACCATTAGGGGAAAGCTGAACAATTGTGTGCATAGCTGGGTTGCAAGGAGAAAGCTGCTGCTCTCCAAAAGGAATATTGCTGCTTCATCTGCAGGTTTCTAAAGACCACATGGACAAGCCAGAAGACTACTGGAACAATGTTTTGTAGATGGATGCGACCAAAATAGATTCTTTTTTTCAAATGTATTTTTTATTTATATAAATATTTTAATAATACTATTACTATGAGGTTCCATAATTGTTGCTGGTTTTATTTTTTGGTAAAAAGATTGTCTCACTTGAAGGTATCTAAAGAAATCTGTTGTTTCTAGGCCATGGCAATCTTTTAAGGCTTGAACTCCATGGAGGAGATCAGATTCCATCTTCTTATATCTGTCTTGATTTTAACATTTATTGGATAATAATTAATTAGCAGTAGGTCTTTAATATCTTTAGGCAAATTAATTCCTAGGTATTTTATTAACTTTGCTTGCTAATCTAGATTATATTCTGTACTAATCATGTGTGATGCTTTGTAGTTATAAGCAATTACTTGTGTTTTATGCATGTTCAATTTAAAGCCAAAAAAGATCCAAAGATTTTAAGTGATCTCATTAACTCAGGGAAAGAGGCAGTTGGGTCTGAAAGCTACAAAAGCAGATCATCAGCAAATAATGCAATTTTGTGCTCAGCTCCTTTAATATTAATCCCTTTAATATATTAGTTTTGTCGAATCCATTGATTTAGAATTTTAATGTTTTAATGACAAGTCTTTGTTTGTTTTAATTTTTGCTGAAGGTTTGTCATAAATGGTTTGTACAGCTTTAATAAATTCCTTGTGGAACCCAAATTTATGCAGCACCTTATAGAGGTAAACCCAATTCACAGAGTTTAAGGCCTTTTTGGCATCAAGACACACCATTACAGCCTCTAAGCTACTAGGTTGAATATGTTTTACAATGTTAAGAGTCTGTATAATGTTGTCTTGAGTCTGTCTACCTCGAATAAAACCTGCTTGATTCAGTCCAATAAGGTCTGTAAGAACCTTGCCAAAATTGAGGTGTATAATTTATAATCTATATTAATCGTTTTTTCTCTTTTGGTCATTGATAATGCTACTATTCAGTTTCCAAAGAGGTGTTTTTGATTTGCAGTTCAAGTGCAATGACAGGGACACTGGTGCGTGATTTATAGAAATATCTATAAATCTCGCAATCTTTGAGAACATTGAGAAAAGTAATAAGTGTACCTTCTATTTTGCCTTTTATTATTATATATCTTTAATTGCAGAAATATGTTCATAACTGACTGTTATGAAATTAGAATGGCTACTCCTCTTCTGTCAAAATAGATTCTTTTGCTATAAATATGAAGTGTCATGTTTTAAGAAAGGAACACACTGCATTCCAGCATAAAACCTCATGCCATCTTTGGTTGTAGTATCATGGTATTTGCTGCATCTGGGCCAGGACAGCTTGCCATCATTGATGGAACAATAAATTCCAAATTATTCCAGAAAATTCTAAAGGAAACTGGCAGAACATCTGTCTGTGAGCTGATTTTAAGAGAATGTGAGTCTTGCAGCAAAACAACAACCCTAAGCACAAGATTAGCAAAGAATTGTTAAGGTTTTGGAAAGGCCAGGTCAAAGTCCTCTTCATGGGAGAAAACCCACCAGCATAACATATATGGAAGAAAGGGCCAAACCAATGTCAGGACTAATCAACAATTTCCAGAAACATTTAGTTACAGTTATTGCCACACACAGGGGTCATACCAGATACTGAAAGCAAAGGTTCACATACAAGGATCATTTTTCTCAGTAAATAAATAGCAGAATCTAATCTTTTTGTCTATATTTTTCAGAACCAGGGCCACCAGGTCCTCTCACGCCTCTGTTCAGCATTAGGCAAAGAAAACTGCCCCATTCACTTCAAATTTAATTTTGTGTGTATTTTATGTCTATTATACAAGGGGTCAATCCAGTTGGTTAAGTGACACAGATTAAATAATTTCTGTGCTATGAGTGTTTGTTCAGTGAGTGCAAAACCAGTGTTTGTTTTGTTTTTTCTAGGCAGACACAGTAACTGTCAGTTAACATTCACATTTCCCTGATTTACTCACATTCACTTACCCACACTTGTTCACATGTGACACCTTCTTTTTGACCCTATACATTTTAGTAGGGCATTTCAATATTTGTTATTTGAAAAGAACATCGATCTAAGATATAGACAATGTTTGAATGTTCGAGACAAACTCAAAAACGTCTGTCCCATTGTGGACACATGCACACATGAGAAATCATGCACTTAGTCACCTACCCTATCATGGTTTCAAACCCCTTATTTGTCCCATAAATAATCACTAGGCAAGTACACTATTGCTATAAGTGTGTTCGAAAGGTACATTGATCTGAGATAGTCATCTTTCCAACTATAAACTGTCTGTCATGTTAATGACACAGGCATTTTTTGGAAACATCAATCACATATTGTTAAACAAGCTAAACAATACAAGCATCATTGCAGGAATGCGCTGAAGCAGATCCTGTATATCCCGGTTTATCACTTTGCAGAGACTTCCCAAGTCATCCCAGTAAATCAGCAGAACATTCAGGGGTAAACCTCTCGTAGCCAATTTTTGAAGTGAAGAATGACAGAGGCTGGTGTCTACTCCAGCCAGGCTACTCAACCTGGGCACTTCCACCCAGGGTGGTTAGCATTTTTTCATATTAAGCACTATAGTAATTGACACTAAGGTTGAAGTAGGAGGTATTCCTAAGTATTCCTAAGTAAGAGGTAGTGTTACATTAAGTATCTCCAGAATCTAAGTCTAAATTACTCATAGTCATAAGACCAGTGCTTATCATATTTTTAAACATAAACTACCCCTGAATACTCCTCCATGTGTTTTTATATTTCAGAATTGCAGCAAATTACATTTTTGAAGACAGGTACGCAGTAATTTTATCTTTACTTAACTCAGCTGGCACATGACCAACCTTCCACAATAAAACGTGGTTGAAATAATACGAGTTGAAAATTAAACATTAAAACAATGTTTAGTGTTAATTGGTTGTGAGCAGTTTAAAAATATACTTACAAAGTGCTTGTTTAGTCACACGTTCACTCAGGTCTGATGACAGTGTAGTGGCTGGCTGCTTTATGTCCCAGGAGGTACCAGCGACCCTGAGTTCTGATTCCTTCTGCTCCCCAAACCTGCCTGATCCACTCTGACCCCCCTTATCCTCTTGGAGTCTCATCTGACCCACCATGGACATGGACAGTCTACAGAACACCATAATGGACATTTGTAGAAACCATGGATTAGATTACAGACTTTAATTCTTTGGCTACTTGCACTTTTTATTTATAATTGCAGTATCTGTGTCACCCAAATGAGGATGGGTTCCCTTATGAGTCTGGTTCCTCTCAAGGTTTCTTTCTTTTGCCATCTCAGGGAGTTTTTCCTTGCCATTGTCGCCACTCTTATCGGCTTTGGTACAGTGTCCATTGTTAAAAGCACTATTCAAATAAAATTTAATTGAATTATAAGTTACTTATAAATCAACACTGACATTTTAACTTTTAATAAATATATCCAACATTCTGCCTTATTTTATTATTCTAGAATTATTTTATATTTATCATAAGACAAATTAATAGTGTAGCATTTCAGTACTTTCTTTTAAATTTTGCATTGAAATACATATTTATACGTGAATTTGCCATGTTGGTGCCTAAAATTGTCATATGGTGTGACATGAAAATTAATTTATTTAAAATGAAAATTAGGTACTTCTTTCTCCCTTAACATAGGTCGATCATGCTTGCTTTGATATTCAGCATTTCCTTGTAAATACTTAGAAGAAAACTTAACATTTAACAGGTTATCATACCAAAGAGGACATTGCTCCCAAGTTTTGCGATATTTTAGCTTAACTCTGATGTGCCTTGTAAGAATTCTCTCAAAATGCTTGAGATTCTTGCTGATAGCATTTCTCTTGTGTTCTATTGTCGTTGTTACGATTTATAACTTATAAAGCCTTTTTTTTGTCACATTATTGAATGTCACACCAACTGACTTGTCACACCATATGATGAACTGCACCGCACCATGATGTGTCAGAGCAAAAAAGTGTATGTAATGAAGTTATTTAACGTTCAAACAGAAAGTATTGAGGTGAAGTTTTGTCAACATTAAATTAATCTTGAATGGCATAAACATTTGAAAAATATGAGGTAAGTGTATAATTGTGTTACGGCACCTTTTCAACAAACAAAACAACAATGGTACAAACAGTACAAATTTGCAGACACATTTTAATGTTTTCACATAACAGTTAAAAGAATTATGTAAAGTTAAATTGTGAAGTCACTTCAAGTTGAATCTTGAACTGTATGAACAGTGTATGCATGTGAGAGCAAAGTAAATCAAGTTTTTAAACTACATTAAGAATTAATTAATATTAATATTACATTATACTGACATTAATATTAGTGTTTTCACATAAGAGGTAAAATGTTATTAGTGTTCATAGCTGTTTATACATTCTAATGACTGTGCTTAAATAAAACTTAATTTGTTAATTGTCCTTTTATATGCCTGATTGCTCATGCCAAATAATGAAGAGTTGAAAGCACTCAGTGCATACTCCAAGTAAAGTGAGATGAACACATAATTGCTCATGAAGATCAATAACTCACCATTACAGACAATAAGTAAAGTGGTATGTTTCCCTAATATCAAAAGGCCAAAAAAAGCTTATAATGCTTTGTGAAACTTCAAGTAGTAAATGCTTATATGATAACATTATAATGCCTTATGAGTAAAGTCATGAGACTTTCTAAACAGTTACGAATAATAATGTCATTAGTTATAAGGTTTAATGAATGCATTAATAATGCTTTATGAATTCTGGATTCATAGAAAGTGTTACCAAAGTGTGCAGATCTATGCAGATCTTTAAACTTTCAATTTCTCTCTTTTGTCTGTCCTGAACTGACATTATCTAGGCTATTCACTTTTTTTTAATCCTTTCCCTGAGGACTTCCTATCTCCTTGCAGGGTCTGCATGCAGTCTTTCCCCATATTTGCGTGTCCTCTTCTTGCTGGACATATCTGCTTCACACTGACAATAAATGTAGGTATTGGATTTTTAAAAATGCACATTATATGGCAAACATGGTAATATGAAATATAAAATAGGGAAGGAAAAATTATTTGTACAGATTTATTTAGCAAATTTTTTATCACAGTTTTAAAAATCTAAGATATTTTATTTGAATTTGTTTTTACATACATTTTAACATAAAATAAAGTATATGGTCATGTGGTGTGACTGATGTGTCATACAGTGTGACTTAAAAATATACTGTAGTTATATATATAGTTATACTGTCACACCATATGACATTTTCATTAGTTAAGCTAATTTACTGGACCACTAATTACAGCTAGCCTATATTTAGCAGGCAACTGGCCACATGGCAGCAGTGATTTTTAAGAAGTCATAAGAAAGATTTGTGAAAAACAACTATTTTTATGCAAATGCCACACCATAAGACACAAAACTTACAGAGCTTTTTAACTAAAAATCTAAAAGGCAGAACTCATCTCCTGACCATGCCAATCACTCCTGAGATGTTACTGTAATATCCTTGGGTCAAGCAGGATCCTCTTCATCAATAAGATGTCTGAATTAATGCCTGTTCAAAATATACAATATAGGGTCATGCCATATGACACCCATTTCACTGACAAAATATATCTGATTAGAACTTGATTTGACATTATGCATAGACCTCAACACTTTCTGTGGTCATAGAAAACACCCAATTATTTTATGTGAATTGTGAAACTTTAAAGTGTTTATACTTTATTTGAAAATAGTCTTATTATGAATGTCACACACATGCTGGACAGTCACACCATATGACATTTTTGTTGTCTGGATGAAAAGTCAAGATCCTAATACACCACCAATAACTTGGTATGACTGACCCCAGGGCCTGACTCATTTTCTCCATCTACTCTAAAATGCTGCTGTGATCAATTAGCACCAGTCTTTACCAGCATCTTTAACAAATCACTAGAACTCATGCTGTGTTCCAACTTGCTTTAAGACCTCCACCATCATTCCAGTTCCCAACAAAAAAAGGACCATCACCAGACCCCTTGCAGTTTGCATACAGAGCAAGCAGGTCTGTTTACGATGTGGTCAATTTAACCCTGCACCTGATTTTACAGCATCCTGGAACGTATGCTAGGGTACTGTTTGTGGACTTTAGCTCTGCTTTTAACACCATTGTGCTGCAGTTTCTACAAACTAAACTGTCCCAGCTGTCAGTGCTGGATTCCATGTGTCAGTGGATTTCCTGACAAACAGGAGACAGCATGTGCGGCTAGGGAAACACACTTCAGACCTCCGGACACTCTATACTGTACTGGAGTATCACAGGGTTGTGTGCTCTCACCACTGCTCTTTAGCTTCTACACCAATGACTGTGTCCCCAAGGAACCAACTGTAAAGATCCTGAAATTTGCAGACGACTCCATACTGGTGGACCTCATAGTGACCAGTCTGTCTACAGAAAGGAGGTTAAAGAGCTATTGTCCTGGTGTAGCAACAACCACCTGCTGCTAAACACAGAAAAGACTGTAGAGATGCTGGTGGATTTCCAATGCAAATGAAAATTAAACATTAAAACAATGTTTAGTGTTAATTGGTTGTGAGCCGTTTAAAAATATACTTACAAAGTGCTTGTTTAGTCACACGTTCACTGTCCAATGTCCATTGTTAAAAGCACTATTCAAATAAAATTTAATTGAATTATAAGTTACTTAGAAATCAATGCTGACATTTTAACTTTTAATAAATATATCCAACATTCTGCTGCTAAACACAGAAAAGACTGTAGAGATGCTGGTGGATTTCCAATGCAACCCCCCGCCCCCCTCTCTGGCACAGTCACTGAGAGAGATGTGTGAGGGGTAACCAGAGGGGCTGTGACCATGGTACAGCAGTGTGACAGCCATTTGAAAGAAGCTGTTCCTTAGCCTGCTGGTCCGGGAACGGAGGGCCCTGTAGTGGACCAAACAGTCTGTGGCTGGGGTGAGAACTGTCCTTGGTGACGTTGCAGACATCTTTTGAGCTGGACAGCCTTGATGGAGGGGATTGAGGAGCCAGTAATGTACTGGGCAGTTTTCACCACCCTCTGGATTGATTTGCGGTCCGCAACAGAGCAACCATACCAGACCGAGATGCAGTTGGTGAGGACGCGCTCGATGGTGCAGCGGTAGAAGTTCACCAGGATCTGAGGGGACAGATGGGCCTTTGTCAGTCTCCTCAGGAAGAAGAAGCACTGGTTGAGGTGTTGAGGGTCTAAGAGAGATCCTCAGAGATGTGGACACCTAGGAACTTAAAGTTGGTGACTCACTCAACCTTCATCCCATTGATATGGATGGGGGTGTGTGCTCCACCTTTGGTTTTCCTGAAGTCCACAGTGAGTTCCTTGGTCTTCGTGGTGTTGAGAGCCAGATTGTTGTTGGCACACCACTCAGCCAGGTGCTGAACCTCTTCTCTGAAGCCAGACTCATCGATTCAATTCAATTTTATTTATATAGCGCTTTTAACAATGGACATTGTCCCAAAGCAGCTTTACAGAAAATAATGAAAAGGGTTATACATTTATGGAATTATTAGAAATTTTATCCCTAATGAGCAATTACCGTTGTGTCATCTGCAAACGTGACAATGATATTGGAACCATGTACAGGTATGCAGTCGTAAGTGAAGGGGGAATAGAGGAGAGGGCTCAGAACACAGCCCTGTGGGATGCCGGTGTTAATTATGAGGGTTGAGAAAGTGTGGTTCTCTAACCTGACCGACTGGGGTCTGTTGGTAAGGAAGTCCAATATCCAATTACTGAGGGAGGTGCTGATGCCCAGATCCCTGAGTTTGGTGATCAGTTTGGAGGGTATTATAGTGATAAATGCGGAGCTAAAATAGCCAACCGGACTATTGTTTTTGGCTCCCTCTGGTGTCTCTTTGTGGTATTTATGTTCATTGTGTCTGATGATCCACCTGCACCTGATGCTAATTTGGGGATAATTAGCGTGTGTATTTAAACCCTGTGCTTTCCTGTGTTCTTTGTCTGATTGTCAGTGTTTGTGCCTGACATCTTGATCTGTGTTTGTTCTGCCTATTGGATAATTTCTTCATGGTTTTGGATTTACGGTTTTTGACTCACCTGCCTGTTGTTGCGACTATGATTATGGATTTCCCTGTTTGTTTCTAAGACTTTATCACTGCACCTTTAAATAAACTCTTTCACCTTCACCCCTGTTCGGGCTGCATATGATTCCCCAGTCTGAGTCCTGACAACACCATAATGGACAGATGTAGTTACATTACATTACAGACTTCAATTATCTGGCTACCTGCACTTTTGTTTTTGTTTATATTCACACATCTGTGTCACCCAGATAAGGATGGGTTCCCTTATGAGTCTGGTTCCTCTCAAGGTTTCTTCCTTTTGTCGTCTCAGGGAGTTTTTCCTTGCCATTGTCGCCACTGGCTTGCTCATTAGGGACAAACTTTTTTTTAATTCTATAAATATATATTTAACCCTTTCTATTATTTTCTGTAAAGCTGCTTTGGGACATTTGTCAGTTGTTAAAAGCGCTATACAAATAAAATTGAATTTATGCGAGTTGAATTGTAAGACCGCACTTTCTCTGGGACGTTACAGATGGCGTCATGACCAGGTCCTGAGAAAGCTAGCTGATATATAAAATCACATAGGTGTCGCCATCATTCAATCTCAGAGGGATGTGTCCCCTTCACATTTCATAATTCTTTTGTTTGGACCCCCCCACATTTAACATCAAACATTAGTTGACCCAGCGCTGTTCCTGTTGCTTCGCGAAAGAATCCATTTCACTTCATCAATAGGAGAAAACACATAACACTGAAGTCCACTCCGGGTTTTTCGCATGTCAGTGAAGTAAATCTTCAGTACAGAGACAGGTGCAGGCTAGAGGTCTGCACTGGGATTGGTTCCCGCTGGGTCCCACGGGACCCGACGCAAATCTCGCTAGAATGGGCGGTTTGTACTTAGCTGCGGGCGGGAATGGGCAGCTAAAACAAACACTGCAGGATTATAGACTATAGCCTAAAGGTAATTCCAAGTAAATAAAATACAGAGAATGAGAATAGAATATGAAACCACCTTCATTTTATTTAAAAACTACATGAAAATATCAAAATAGGAGCGCTATTCCCGACAAGTGTGTCAAAAGCTATGTAGGCCAGGAAAACGAAACAAACCCCCAAAAATCTCTTTATTAATAGCCTATGTTACGTTTTCTCCTACAGGATGGGAGAAGACACAAAATTAATGCATGTTTATCAATGTGCGAGAATAATTCTCATAGCTTTGCGGGTTGCGGGCGGAAGTGGGTGGACACGTTGCACACATGTTGCGGTCACGGTCGGTAATGGTCAGAAATTCAGTGGGAGCTAACATGAGCGGGATGAAGAAAACAGTCCCAGTTCTCTAGTGTAGGCTGCTCCACACTGGAGGAGGTCACGTCAGCCCTATCGCCAGATTGCTATGTCCAGCTTTAGATAAAACCTTTATAATGAAATCTTTTGTTATACGCCCTCAAAATCAACCCTAGGCCACGTTAAATACATCTTCAACTAAAGAATGAAATATTAGGAGTAAGCTTTGCCTTATTTACTGTAAGTAGCAGCAGGCTGTTCTTGCTTGATGATCAGTTGTTTGCAATATTTGCTCCCAGACACAATGGACATAAGGAAATTCTGTACAAAGAAGTGGAAAGTAAGTCAATTCTTTTTACCAAATGGAAATGCTGGCTAATTAAATTAACTGGCTAACATTAAATTAATGTTAGGAGATTATCATCTCATCCATGTGTCCCCCCCACATTAAAAATGCTTCCAATACCCCTGTTCAATCACAATACATTTACAATATGGCCGCCATTTTTTATTAAGCAAAACTGAAATGGAGATTATATCTAAAGTTGTAAGCTTTTAGACCTGATCCACAATAAGGGAACAAAGTCACAGTCATGCCAGCAGAGACCTGGGCAGGCAGCTGATAGCAAAGGCTTTTACGACCTCCTGTAAAGAGATGTTAAATTTGGTTATTTGGTACCCGTTTGCATGCAAAACACACCTACAGCTGCCACATCATCCATGTTGTTTCTTATTTATTTACTTGTGCCACTAACTAGCTCTTACACAGAGGCAATAGTGTCTGAGCAGAGGCTGTCACAGATTATATCTGTCAATGCATAAAACAGGAATCTGCCTATACACAGCAGATGAATTCACATCTGTTACTAGAACCTTAAACCTGTAGGCATTAGCACAAATGTATCCTCTCCCAACAAAGCATCATTGATTGCTTCTAGCTCAGGGGAGGGCAAACTTTTTGACTTGCGGGCCACAATGGTTTCTAAAATTTGACAGAGGGCCGGGCCAGAATAGAAGGATGGTGTGTTTATGTGAACCAATATAAATGAAATGTAAAAACCATTACATGAAAAGATTTTGCCTTTAACAGGAACCAAAACATCAATGTGCAGGGTTCATTGTAAAAATTGTTTTCCACATTTGTTAATTTAATAAGTAGATAAACTCCCATTTGCTCTGCGGACACACGAGACCTGCTGTCTCAACCATGCATTCTTTTAAAAAAATTCGCCTTCAGACAAAGGCTTACTAGCCTTTGCTAATTTGAATGCCAGCAAAAAAAATGCCTTGGTACTTGACACTTGAATCGCAATTTGGTTTTGAAAAAAAAAAATGCTGAGTCTGTAAATTAGCCAACAATCTCTGAACCATAGCCGCCCGTTCTTGTGTAGAATGTTTGCTAGCGTAGTTAGCATGTTTTGTGGCAAAATGACGGCTGATGTTGTAT
>JAOVVF010000032.1:9459235-9485464 GCA_028565595.1 Duopalatinus emarginatus | reverse complement strand
TGGTGTAGTAAAATATACTTAATTAATTCACATAAAGTCTACAGTATAATATTAAAATTCAGTAAACACTATTTTTTCAAGTAAAAACATACACACAATTTATTCATGTAATAAATTAACTGTGTGGGGTGAGTAAATTTTGCTATAAAAATCCTAGTCGTATTTAAATATTTTTTTTGTCACTGTACATAAACATAAAAAAAACTAAGTAAACTTTAACCAAAAAGTACATCGCCTTTAACTTTGCGCATGTGCTCTGAACGAGACTTGTGTAGAGATGCTGTGGAGGTCCAGCTGACAGGATTTTATTGCGGTAAAGGTGAGCTCCTGTTTTGCGTCTTTAGTGTGATAATAATAATAATAATAATAATAATAATAATAATAATAAGCCCATTAACGTTAAGTAAGGAGGTTTCTGTAGTAATATTGGTGGTCTACTTATTAGGTAGCAGGTTTACATTGCCAGCTTTGCCAAAAAAAAAAAGGCAGTGGGACATGTATCCTTCTCTCTAAAGGAAATCCCGTCATATCCAGTTTACCAGCTCTGAGTTCCAGCGTTCAGGTTTAAAAACATGGCGGACGGACTCGAATATTAAGTATTCGATTATTTTCAAGTGAACTGTACTCGTTAATTTATTAAGTAAGACCTGACAGACCGGTACCCTTAGCATTAGCTTAGCTTAGCTTAGCGCGCTAGCTAGCGGAGTTAGCTATAGCTAGTTAGCTAACGCAGTCTCCCAGGTATAAAATGTTGAGAATACTTTTAAAAGACTAACTTATACATCACTGTAACTTATAAATAAGTTATTAATGTGCAGCTGTAATATAAATTATTATGGTAAACTCCATGAAGCGTTGTTATTAATTCAGATTATTTTGATCAGGGATGAAAGAGGCACCGAGGTCTGTATAACAGCTCGAGCCGAGGAAGAGGCGACCTTCACCGAAGAGAAAAACTCCACTAAGAGTATCTACGTTTTTCGTTGGTTGTACGTGGTGTACGTGTATGTGTTTTAAAAACACAACTCTTTTTCTCCACTTTTAATTAAGGTTAAACAGTCATTGCTGTATTTTTAAAGATATTAAAAAATATATTACAAATAGTTCATTTTGCTTGTTGTCTTCATTGTTACTATGTTAATTAATGTCACACTTCACACTTTAAATGTTTCACAAATATGCAAAATGTACATAAGTATAGTGAGTAATATACATTTGTACCACTAAATAATTGGAATTGTCTGAAAAAAAATCATATATAATTTAAGTATATAACTGATTTCTATATTGATTTATTCATAACTGATTTATTTAATATTTTGATGTAATGACCTTTATGTCTAAAAAACTAAATAGAATTTACATAATTAGTTTAAGTACATGTAACTTTTCACTTCACTATAATTTAAATAACATTTACTTAATAAGTTTAGTGGTATGTAGAGGTACATTTTACTTAATTTTTGTGGGTAAGTTATACTTGATTTTACAGCAGTAAAATTTACTTTAAAAATGTTCAAATGTGCAAATTGTTACGAGGATTTTTTTTAAGTAAATCTTTAAGTAAATTTTTAAAGTTTTGTTTTCAGTGTAGATGTGCATTTCCTTAAGGAACTACAAGTGTGTTTGAACACTTGTGCCCTGTTGGGGCCAAGATTATGGTTGATACCATGGAGTGTGTGTGTGTGTGTGTGTGTGTGTGTGTGTGTGTGTGTGGAGAGAGGGGCACAGGCTTGTCAAAACAGGAAAGAACTCCTGCCCATACAGTTATGGTCTTTTACACAAAGACATATATACTACTGTCATTTATTTATGTATTTATTTATTTATATACAGAAGAACCCCTCTGTCAATAAGACTCCACCCCTTTTGTGTGTATTTTACTGGAACCAAAAGTAACAGATGTCACATGGAGGCTTTGTCACTGTGTTGTGCACACAGCAGCATGGCAAACTTTGTAGGTGAAGACATATCTATGTTGAAAATCAGCCGAGACCTTGTGTAGAGATCTTTAATGTGCTTTCTTTGTGGAACATTTAATCTATAATGGAATGAAGTATGAGTGAATGTAGCTAATTATGCTTATTAAAAATTAAGATCAATAAAGGGCAAATTAAGAAACAATGTCTCACAGTTGAATTTTATTCTGCTGTTTTGATTGTTCATTGTAATTGTTTTTTTTCATTATTGCAATTACTTCCTTAGCCTTGGAAACCAATAACTATATAATTTTGTGCTATATATGCAGTATTGTGCAAAAGGCACATGTTGAAAAGTAAAGATGACCTGAAAATGAAATTTTTCACAGTTCAAGGCACAGAGCTGGAGGGTCTACGGTCATAGAGTGTTTGGGATGTTTGGATGCCGTAGCCCCTGAACTGGGTATTAGTGTCAGTATTGTGTGTGGGTTTTTTTTCTTGTTTTATTGTAGTTCCTGGAACAGTCTACGCCGTTTTATAAGTTAATTATATGCTTAGTTTTACCAAGATTGTTGAAGAATTTGCCACAATTCCTCTAGAGATTTTGACTGCCATATGTTTTGCGGTTTTTATGGTTTCTTCATTATGCGTTCCTCTATGCGTTTTTTTTAAATCTATGCAGTGAAACATACACACACTAGGGGGCAGTGAACACACATGCCTGGAGCCATGGGCAACCCCATCCCTGGTGCATCCAGGGAGACGTTTGGGGTTAGGTGCCTTGCTAATGAGAAATTTGGTTGTGTCTTGTTGGTGCGGGAACTGAACCAGGGACCCTCTGATCACAAGGCTGGTTCCTTAACAACAAGCTTACGGCTGCCCCATCTAAAATAATTTAATAAAATGTAATTTAAAAATGAAATAAATTAAAATAATTTACTTCACTTCCACACCACTAATCACCTGTAGGTGCTTGTATTATTATTTCTTTGGGGATGTGCATGATTTCGGCACCATTTGAAAGTGCCGTAATTTCCTAACGAGCAGGCACCCATATTGTTCATCACCAATTTGTCTATCAGTTTTTGGACGCAATCCTCCTTCCCAGGATTATTGCTGTTTGTAAATGTGAGGCTTACACTAACAAATGTGATCAAGTTTTCCAAGGAAATGCACATGCTGACAGAGCTCCAAAGCAAGCAGTAAACTCCTCCCTGGTGCCATTTTTTACAGAGAGCCTAAGCTTATTAATTTACAAGCAGAAAATTAGTGTTACTGGACGAACCATGCAACACCTCAGGGCACAGAGATATGACTGATGTTGCTACCCAGATCATAAAGAATAACTCAGTGTAAGTTACTAATGACAGTTAAAATACACCCACAGACATTGTATATCTATCTGACTGACATACAAACACTTATAAACACCCTAGACACTGTCAGTTGTAGTCTTGACAGACAACAGACTTTAGAACGTCTTTTGGCAACCTTTTGTTCACACTTTAGCAAGAAAGGTTCAGTGCTCTGAATGCCAAAATACTAGCCCCCCCAGTTAAACCTTTCTGCATAGGATGTTTCATGCACTCAATATCCAGCTTTCACTGTGAGCAAAGGGCTGTTCTATTATGTTTACAGGATGAGAACCTCCTTGACTATGACCCCTATAATATAATTGGCTTGCTTATACATTGAATGCTCACAAAAACAGCCCTATCAATTACTCTAAGAGATTTTATAAATGAATGTGTCACGACCAGGCACAGGAGAGACGAACGCGGATGAAACAAAAAAGGTTTTTAAAAAGAGCAAATCCAAAAGAGTAGTCGAAACAGGCTAGGTCAGCAACGATAGGCAATGTAAGGCAACAGTACAAAAATAGACACATACCAAGAGAAGGTTCAAAGCAGTCCAGGGTTATACACGGAAATATACTGTCAGAGGCAAGGCAAAAATCAAACTAAACAAACTGAACTAGATCATACACGGGAAGGCAAATCAAAAAATGAATGCTTCGTAATGAGAGGTAAGGACACAATCAAAACTCGGCAATGGAACATGGGAAGTATATAGTGTGTGAAAAATGTGAAAGGTGATTCAGATCAAAGTATAAAACGAAGGGAGAGTTTATTGTCAGCAGCCGGTGTAGGAGAGACGGGCGACAAGTGTGACAGTCAGTGGAGATGGCAGTTCAAGGTGCTAACTTAATACACACTGGAAAGGAGTAATACCAGAAATGAATATAAACGGTCTGTGTATATAATGGGCAAACGATTTCTATTTATAATCGGAAAACAAAAAACGAGAATTGGTTTGTATTTGTTTTATTTCTATTCAGGGCAAAACGTTAAAAACAAAAAAATGACTACAGCTTTGTATAAATTGAAACATTGGAAAACAGTTAATCCTATTTTAGAAAATGAGTTTAATTTTGTTTTCCTTTTAATCATTTTGCTTTGACATCTTTAACACAGAAGTAATAAATGCAGAAAGCACAGGATTTTTAAATGATTTTCGCTTAATCTAATAATAATAATAATAATAATAATAATAATAATAATAATAGTAATAATAATAGATGGGCAGTAGATTCTCAGTCATTCCACAATGCCAGTAAAAATGACCTTACAATTTATGAGGATGTTTACATTATATTGCATTATATTTTTTATTCCAGTGTTTGAGTAATCCAGTCTTCCAAATTGTACTTCTGTAAATGAATAATGTTGTTTTATCTATTTAGCGTTTTGTTTAGATCTGCCATCATTTCATATGGATCAGATCCGAGTGGACTGCAGCAGAGTTTTACCTTACATTATTTGTTTAGGAACAGGTTGCAGTCTATTGCCATAACCTGCAGAGAGCAACTTATTTGGAAAGACCATCTACCAAGGTCTCTAAATGTGAACATAATCCTAACCTTATTTTAAAACCAAACCTTAAACCTAACCCTGTTAATTATCAGCTGTGACAGCAGATTTGTAAAGATTTTGAATATCTGCAAATAATAACATGGAAATTTTAAAACAAAATTTCACACACATTCTTGTAAAGCGAATCCTGAAACATTGTTCCATTGTGCAGAACCATGTTATTGAGAGAATGTGGGATGAAGTCAACAACAGGGTGAATTATCCTCTAAAAGCAGCTTTGATCCAGTTGGTGGACCATGAAGAACTGGATATGGAAGACATTACTGTACTGACAGTACTGACAGTCATGTACTGTGTGTCTAACCTGACTTGCAGGATTGCCCAGCTTGGCCTCAGTAGGATGGCTGAAGCATGGAATGTCCACAAGATCCCAGATAAATGTCAGTGTTTGAAGACCAAGTTATCATTTTACTTAGAATTCCTACCTTGCAATTACATTTTGTCAGCCGTACTTATTAGGTTTATAATTACTGACTGTAGCCCATCTGCTGCATCACTGACTAGTTCATTTTAGTTGTGAACAATTCTCAGCATAGCAGTGACAGACACGGATCGTGTATGTAAACGCCAAACGATTTCCGTTTACAATTTTAAAACGAAAAAGGAGAATTGGTTTGTATTTGTTTTATTTCTATTTAAGGCAAAAAGTTAAAAACAAAAAAAATGACTGCAGCTTTGTTTAGAATTAAAATCTGTTGACTGCTGTTAAAGATCTGTGTGAAGACTGGAGTAAGTTGGTCAGCACAAGCTTGAAGATAGGAGGGGAAGACTCTGTCTGGGTCTGGTGCTTTCCTGGTTTTCTGTCTCTTATAGAACTGAGTAATATATTTTAAGTGTTTATTTCTTTTAATGTTGATTATGAATGATGATTATGGCTTACAACTAATGAAAACCCAAGTCAGTATCTTAGAAAATTAAAATATTGTAAAAAACATTCAATATTGTAGACTCATGGTGTCTACTCTACCTAATCAGTTAATCAACACAAAGCACTTGCAATGGTTTCCTAAGCCTTTGGTCCCTCAGTCTGGCTCAGTAGGCTACACAATCATGGGGAAGTCTGCTGACTTGACAATTGTCCAGAGAACAGTCACCGACACCCTCCACAAAGAGCGGAAGCTACAAAATTATTGCTATATTTGGCCATTCAGAAATTTGGGGTAGATTCACAAGGAATAAACTGCAGCTTGAGTCAGTGTTTCAGTGGCCACCACACAAAGACTTTTCCAGGGCATTCCTTATGTCAAACTACTCATGACCCAGAGACAACGTCAGAAGTACATACATGTACAAGTACTGTACATAATTTTTAATAGGCCAACATTTCTATATTCCTAATCGTTTTTTAAATTGGCCTTACATAATTTTTAAATTTCTGAGACTAACTTTTGGGTTGTCATTAGCTGTAAGTATAATCAAAAGTTAAAAAATAAGTCAACACTTGAGTTTTACTTTCTGAACTAAATTACTGAAATAAAATAACTTTTTGATCGTATTCTGCTTTATTGAGATGCACCTGTATAGGTGCTGGTCATAAAATTAAAACATCATGAAAAAGTTGATTACTTTCAGTAATTTCATTCAAAAAGTGAAACTCGTATATTACACACAGACTGATATATTTCAAGTGTTTATTTCTTTTAATTTTGTTGATTATAACTGACAACTAATGAAAACCCAAAATTCTGTAACTCAGAAAATTAGAATATTACAAAATATTCCAATACAAAAAAAAGGATCTTTAGAAATGCTGGCCATAGTGGCCTTCAGCTCTTCTGCATTGTTGGGTCTGGGGTAATGCAGCTTCATCTTTACAATACCCCACAGAGTTTCTATGGGGTTAAGGTCAGGCGAGTTTGCTGGCCAATTAAAAACATGGTCCTTAAACCAGGTAGTTCACTGTGTGCAGGTGCCAAATCCTGTTGGAAAATGAAATCTGCATTTCCATAAAGTTGGTCAGCAGCAGAAAGCATGAAATGCCCTAAAACTTTTTGGTAGATGACTATGTTGACCTTGGACTATAGAAAACACAGTGGACCAACACCAGCAAGTGACATGGTACCCCAATCCATCAATGACTGTGGAAACTTTACATTGGACCTCAAGCAACATGGATTCTGTGCCTCTCTGTTCTTCCTCCAGACTCTGAAACCTTCATTTCCAAAGGAAATGTAAAATGTACTTTCATTGGAAGCATTACTTTGGACAACTCAGCAGGAGTCCAGTCCTTTTTGTCTTTAACCCAGGCGAGACGCTTCTGACGCTATCTTTTGTTCAGGAGTGGTTTGACAAGGAACTTGACAGCTGAAACCCATGTCTTGAACTAGAACTACATTTGCGCCTTTGCATGTGTTTTGAGTTAATTAGCTGATTAGAGTGTGGCACCAGGTGTCTTTATTATTGAACCTTTTTACAATATTCTAATTTTCTGATATACTGACTTTGGGGTTTTTATTTCATGTTAGGATAAGTTATTATTTAGACTCAGCAGAAACATTCCTTTCTGCTGACTATTTCTGTCTCAGACCGTCTCCTTCTGAGATCCAAGATGGCGGCGCAGCAATAGCTCGGGGCGGCAGCTCCGGATACAAAATGCTGTTCATAGACTTCAGTTCAGCATTCAACACAATCATTCCTCAGCACCTTATCAGGAAGCTGTATGTACTGGGTCTGAACACTTCCCTCTGTAACTGGATCCTGGACTTCCTGACTGGGAGACCTCAGTCAGTCCGGATCGGAAGGAACACCTCCAGCACCACCACGCTGAGCACTAGGGCCCCACTAGGCTGCGTGTTCAGTCCATTGCTGTTCACTTTGCTGACTCACGACTGTGCAGCAATGCACAGCTCGAATCACATTATAAAGTTCGCAGATGACACGACTGTGGTGTGTCTCATCAGCAAGAACGCTAAGTCAGCATACAGAGAGGAAGTTCAAAGGTTAACGGACTGGTGTAGAACCAGCAACTTGTCTCTGAACGTAGACGAGACCAAGGAGATGGTGTGATCAAACTCCAATTCACAACGCAGGCTCTGCTGTGGAGATCGTCAAGAGCAACAAGTTCCTTGGAGTTCACCTGGCAGAGGATCTCACCTGGTCCCTCAACACCAGCACCATAACTAAGAAAGCCCAGCCTCTACTTCCTGCGACATCTCCCACCTCCCATCCTCACCACATTCTACAAAGGAACCATTGATAGCATCATGAGCAGCTTCATCACCGCCTGGTTTGGGAACTGCACCGTATCGGATCACAAGTTCCTGCAGCGGGTAGTGAGAACGGCCGAGAAGATCATCGGGGTGTCTCTCGCTGCATTCGCAAAGCAACCAGCATTGTGGATGACCACACACACCCCTCACACACACCCTCCTACCGTCTGGAAATAGGTACCGAAGCATCCTTGGTCCTGGAGGAATGTTGTTTCTTTTTACTATGTACTGTACAACACTGTATATGGCTGAAATGACAATAAAAACTACTCAATCGTTAAATCGCTCCGCACTGAGGAACACTAAAAAAAGACAATGCTTTCCTTTCAAAATGTCGGATATGTTTACAAAACCTTTCATGAAGCCTAAATAGTTTGCATCAAACATTACAGCAGTTACTACTGTGTCCATATTCAGAACTATAACATTTTGTCATAGAATATTAGCATGTGCTCGCTGCAGTTTGCATGCATTTTGATGGGATGTACCAAGTAAGTTAATTTATAAAATTAATCAGCTCCGCAGAAAAATTTATGATGCATTTATCTAAATATCAATGTTAAATAAATAAGAAAATGCTTATTATTTGTAGCTTACGACCTTAATTCTTATGGCAGTGTAGCATTAATGGGGTTAGGGTTAGTGTTAGAATGAGATTACCTATGTTTGCTAGCTTTTACTAGATTTATATTGAAGGGAAATAGGATAATTAAGCATAATAATATTTATTTATAGGTAAAAATAGGTTTAAAAAAATTTAAAATAGGTACATTTACCTCTTATTTTACATAATACTAATGTACTTGCCAAAGATGTGGTTGAAACTCGCTGAAAACACTGAAGTTTTTAGATGTCTTGTTATCAGGGGTCCCGGGTCTGTACACACTTGGGCGGGGCTAACTCATGCGAAAATGTGATTTGTATGCAATAAATCGTGTTATGGTAGTAACAAACCATTTGATTGGATAAAGTAATGGTGGGCAAAATATGTGTTTTCCTTTATTTGCAAATTGACATCAAATTTGAAAGTGGGCTTAACGGGTGCATGGGCTTAATAGGTACTCTTAACCCAGGTACTGTTTTTATGTATGCACAGAACATTTAATGAGAACATTTAATTATAAAATATCACACGTAAAATGTAATATAACAAAGCAGTAATACAAGGGGTCGTCATTATTGTGGTTATACCACAGTTCCGTTATCAGCATTGATTGATAGATTTGGATGGAAGAGGATATAAAAAAATATCTTTTTGTTTAGCAACATTGCGCAAGGTAAAATTATTCCATTCTATCAGACAGAAAGCAGTTTACTCACTAGCGTCAATGTATCAATATATAGCACAACCCTCAAGTGCATTATTGCAATTATACCACAGTTCCATTATCAGAGTTTATTGATAGATTTTAGGATAAAGAGGATCGAAAAATACAATCGGTTTGTTTATGAACATTCCGCCAGATTCCATTTTTTCAGATGGCCCGCTGCTAAAACATCTAGGCTTTATATACATAGGTGTTGCCACCATTCAAACTGAAGTGGATGTGTCCTCTTCACACACCCCCACCTCCACATTTACCATAAATATTAGTTCACCCAGTGCTATTTCTGTTCGCGAAAGAATCCATTCCACTTGATCAATAAGAGAATACACATATCACTGAAAGTTCACTCTGGGTTTACCGGGCTGCAAGTGAAGTCAATCCTCTGTACATAGACAGTAAAGGTGTAGGCTGCTCCACACTGGAGGAGGAAATATAAGGAGTAAGCTTTGCCTTATTTAACTTTATGGCTACGATGTTTGGTTTATAAATAGTGGCGTCCTTGATATGGTTATGTGTGCAAGAGCTTCGGTCCCAGTGCCATTATAATGTAATAACGGAACTCATGGAACATCTCTCAACAAATCAGATTTCGCTATTGTTTTTAGTTTTTTAGTCTTTACTAGTGTTCTTGATAAAAATAATGTGTAATGGATATGTTGTAATAGTCCATTAAAAATCAAAGACCAGCATGTGCTGGTCACCAGCATCCCCAGCATGTGCTAGGCACCAGCATCCCCAGCAAAGACCAGCATGTGCTGGGCACCAGCATCCCCAGCAAAGACCAGCATGAAATGGTCTTCTTTGTCTTCTTCTCCTTCTGTGGATTTACAGCATTTTAACTTCAATTTGTTGCATTTCTGCCCCCTTCAGTTTTCTTATGCAGAGTTCATTCAATTTAAGGCAATGTTTACAGTCCAGTTGTCCTTTTTAATGAAATGAAATAACCATTTCCTCCCCTGTCTCTACATTAATATTACAATATTAACAAAGACTACCTTTAATTGTAAAGTATTTAAGTTTAAATAACCAATCTTTTTATTTAGTTATTCCAACAGTAACCACCTACCTGGTTATGAGTTGCAAAGGAACCCATAAAAATGATTCTATGTTAAAATATAGGAAAACCATCACTCACACCAGCATAAGAAACAAAATGATTCCTGGGCAAAGGAGACAAGTAGGCCCAGGACAGTGTACATGCGGTCCAAAAGAACTCTCAACTACTTCCTGTTCCTTTGCACGCTTATCCCTTGCTTTAGTCTTTAGTAATTAATAAGGGTTATAGCCCCCTGTAGTCCTGGAGTGATAATGCTGTGCCTCTCTGAACGATACCCCAGTTAATCTTCCTTCTCCTGAAGGTTAGTCATCAGTGCCTGCAACTGGTCTGCCCAATTTTCAACTTTTTGAGCCATGGCACAACAATGCTCTTGGTCCAGGTTCACCATTTTGTCTCAGTAGTCTCTCCTCCCAGCCTTCAGGAGGATCAACCACAGGAGGTGGAGGGGGGGGGGGTGTTCATGGTCATCCTGACTACCTCCTGAAACAGACCTCTCTTCTTAATCATCTGAACAGAGACAGAGTTGACTCAGCGTGTCGACAATGTCATGTACAGATCTTCGATTGACAAAAGGACCAGAAGTAACGTCTAAAGGGGGTCTAAAGGCTCCATCCATAGTCTCTGCCTGTGCACTTGTAGCCATTTTTATAGAAGTTTAGTGGTTTAGTAAACAGATGGTTTAAGAAAATGGTAGAGAGCAGTTTCTGTTCAGGCACCACAATGTAACCACCTACCTGGTTATGGGTTACAAGGAAAAATTTTAAAATAATATAAAGGGTAACCCGCATCTACCAGACTACAGATAAGACTTTGAGGTGACAGACAGCCGGGTATACCAGAAATGACCAACAAAGCACACAAACAACCAACATATGTATGAAACCTTTGTAGTATATTAGCACCAATAATAAAGTAATGCAAGTAACATTAATCTTTCATAATATTTGAAAAACAAACAACAACCAAATTCTGACCATGATGGTTACACAACATTGTCCAGACAGTTAACATTATTGGGCCAAGTCTTTTATTTTTAGATGTTTTTCACATACATAATACTGAACGTTGCTTGGTTATACAATACTCAGCTGCAACTCTTCCTACAGGTATCGGCCCATGCTCAGCCCTGATGACATCACCCATGTCCGACAGTACGCCACATGTCCCGCACCACACCCATTATATATATATATATATATATATATAATTAATTATACTTTAAACTACTGACACATAGGACTTTAAAAAAACTGTTAAATAAACTTAGCATTGCCCTATAATCACTAGTCCATCTAAAAAATAGAATATTGTGAAAATGTTTTTTTTCATAATTTATTTGAGGTTAACTATTATATTTTGTATTGATTAAGTGTAAAGTGACATATTTCAAGGCACTTTTGTTTTATTTTTTATTATTAGGGATTTGGATTGCGCTTTGTCTGATTAAATGCAAGGAATATACAGCAAAAGAATGTTTGCTGTAGGACTTATGGTAAGCAAGCGAGTCTTACATATTGGTCAAAAAATAAAAATAAAAGGAACAAGAAGAGGTACTGTGACAATAGCTCACTGATAGTTGTTTAGAATTGCTGAAAGTGGCCATATTTTCATGTAATTCAGTGATGATTAAAAAATAGTTACAGGTTTGCATACTGATCCAATGTAGCATGATGCATCATTCATCTTTAATTCAATATTTGTTGATAACTTAATCATTAAAAAATCATTCCACCATCAGCCAATTCTGTTTTCATCATGCCACCACAATAAGAGATCTTTCAAAAGAGATGTAGTGAAATTACTTGGTAGTGCTGATTCCATGGCACACCCTATATAAATTTGCCATTTAAATCACTTATCCCTGCCCACACCAATAATTTGCATACTGTGCAAAACCTACTTCCTAGGAAACTCGTCCTAGTATTTTTGCCACAAGTCAAAATACTTAGAGAAGTGTGAACCTTAATAATGATCAAAAGCATGTTGAAATTTGTAAGCAATATGGCCACCACATGCCAATCAACCAAAGTGGTGTGAAGCTGGTTTGCTCAAATAGCTGTACTTCATAGATCAGAATTACATGTTAATGTGTTACCCATGTATGGCACAGGATTCCAAGGTGATATTCAAAATTTGGCACATAATCATTGACAAGGGGTGGAAGTAAGTTTAAATAACCTTTTAATAATTTTATAATAATAATAATAATAATAATACAAAGAAATTATAATGTTGGCTCTTTCATACCTTGATCAGATCAGATAACTTCCCACCCTCTATTATATCTTTATTTGGGAATTTTATTCTACTTTTTCTTGCAAAAAATACTCCAGAGAAAGATCAAATCTTGGGATCTCTACATCCTTTGCATTCCACATGCAGGATTTGGTAGGATTTAGATCTGTGCTCTGTCTGAATTATTCAAAACCACCAAGGTTTTATTTCTGAACAACTTTCAGACTACGTTGTTGGATTTGTGCTTTGGTTGGTTATTGTGTTGGCAGGTAAATTTTACCATTCAGCATTTCTTCATCTTCAGCTGGCTCTAACTCTTGTCCTTTCATCAGTTTTGGAAGGATGTCCTGATCTTGGTAATGTCACTGTTATTAAATGCTCACAAATGTGTTCAACACCAGAGAAATACCCAATCTTAACAGTTAATGATGTGAAGGACACTAGCTGAAACTAAGGGGCAATTAAATGTCAGCATAATGAGTAACACCATAGTGATATCAATGTTTAATTATGCTGTGAATTTTTGTTTCTTCATTCTGATACATTCTGATACACTCATCTCAGAAAGCCTGTATTTTTTAAAACAGGTATTTTTTGTTTTGAATCATTATGATTCGAAAGTAGTTATGGTTAGAAACTTGTGTGTATGGGTTTACAAAATTAAAATCTGGGCAGGACTCTGAACAAGGTAACTGTAAATTCTTTTCCCCATCTTTTTCCCCCTAAAATGTTTTTATGTTTTCTACTAGAATTTTAGTGGTTGCTAGATCACACTTACGTTTTTTTTTACAACACCAACAATTATAAGGTGCATGTATTTTTAATATCCACTCTAGTTGTTTCTAACAACATGTAAGCTGTTAGCAAAATGGAGCTGGCAGCATTTAAAATTCTGGGTTTTTGGAGTTTGAGTTTTTGGTTAATGCATCTTTTTGATTGAAGAAGACATAAAAACGAGATAGCGATTTAAGCATACAAAATGAATCACACCAACAAAACAATGAATAATAAATAATCCATTATGTACGTATGTAGATGTAGAACATTGGATTCAATTATCACATGAAATTTTTGCTGTTAAACAACCACCTGGGAAAATGCCATCTGACATGATTAGAATGTAGCTAAAAACTACACTGAAAAAAAGAGCAACAACTCACAACTATAAAAAACAGATTTCTAAATTTTTATTATATTATTATATATCAGGGGTCTGCTACATGCAGCTCTTTTAATGCTCTTTTGCAGTTCCATCAAAAAGGTTTTCCTCAGAAGGAGTAAGACTTTAGTTTAACTCTTTGTTAAATTTTACAGAGAGATGCAAATTAAAAGCTGTAGTTCAGTTTACAGGTGATCCAGTCATATATAACAACAAAGGGTCCTATATTTAACTAATATTTGATTATGACCATTTATTGTTAATACTTTTCCTGTAAAGACTGCTAAACACTGGACGCGGCTTGATTATTGTGGAATTTTGATGTTCGTGCATCCTAGCTATATATATAAAAAATAAGATTCAAGACAAACATTGAGAATGAGCTATTCAAAAGCAATCTCTGCAGCCATCCCAATAACTGAAAGCTTACAATCCTGCTTGAAAATCAAGGCGTTCTCTTACAAAAGAATCTGTCCAAAGAGAAAAATGTGACACTGAACATGTAATTTCAGCTGTGTGAATATTGACAGGGAATTCAATTATACAGTTCTCCTGACAGCTGTTTTTTTTAATTAAAATAATATAATTCAAAACAGTTTCACATAGATGGAATTAATGTCAAAACACACAATATTTTATTCTTTGATTTATCTTAACTATTGCATTGGACCTCATAAGGACGGCAAATGATCATGTTTGTATTTGTTACCTATGATCTATGCAGATAAACAAAATATATTTATAATTTACTTTTGAGCTGTGGAATATCCTACATGAACCTTTTCTCCTTTACTTATAGAACTGCAAGATGTTACAACTCACCAACAAAATGGACATAAAATGTTATGGTTCCCAAAGTGATCCTATTCTGGTTGAAATAGGACAAATTGGCTCATCTTGAAATATATATAAAGGTCAATGACGTAACGCATTAATTTTATGTCCAACTGCACTTTCTTCTGTCAAAAAAAAGGAAGTGACTGTGACATTTATTAAAGAAAAATATAATATTTATTAAATCTAAAACAAGCCAAACTGTCTGTTTCTGAGCATATGTTATGTTACTAAGAACTTCTAAAAAAAAATGTTAGGCATGTTAAGGCAATTAATTTATTTTAAGATAAATCACAGTTGAACCACATAACATTTTGTAAAGTCATCGCCAACTCATCTGGATTAAAAAACAGTAAAATTAAATTTTTTTTTATATGACGTGTTGAACAATTACAAAAATTATCAGATTTTCAGTATTTTAAAATTTAGCTAGTTGAAAACCTTAGACGTCACTGACCCATATATATATATATATATATATATATATATATAATCATGTTCAGCTCTTATTTAGGTATTCAGAAATTTAAATCTATTCTAAATCTAAACCTAACTGCTCTTAGGTTTATTGTTCCAACCTAAGATGCCATTTATGAGTAATTTAGAACTACTGTAGTATTTACAGTCTACTGTAGTATTTTGAAATTAAGTATTATTAAATAAAAAGCTGAATATTTAGACTTTAAGCTTTAATTTAAGGGTATATACAACTACACTGGTTAAGGAGAGTAGCAATTACAGCACTTGCAGTTCCACCTTTTTAAGGAAGCAAAAATAAGTACAATAACTACAAAAAAAAAAATACTATTGGTTGCTCAGCTGTTCCATGGCCAGGTGTGTATTGTTATTTCCCCTTATTATTTCACTAACAAATAAGCAGATAAAACATCTAGGGTACAGCTCTGTTGCTGTAAACACTTAAAAATAAGTAGAAAGACTTGTCTATGCTAGTGAAGCAAGCCATCATTACGCTAATCAAACAAACCAAACCCATAGCAAAACATTAAGTGTGAGATTGGAAAAATCACATGGCATGGGCAAGAACTGTGGTGAATAAATTAACAGTTCAATCCATAGAGTTCAATCCATTTTCACAACAAATGCCCATATCAAAAACACACATCTGTGTCCCTAATCAAGAGAAGCCTTTACAAGAGTGAATACAGAGGGATTACTACAGGATGTAAGCCACTCGTAAATCTAAAATCAGGAAGCCCAGATTTTTTAAAAATCTAAACAAAAGCTTGTAGTTCTGAAACAAAATCCTTTGTACAAATGAGTCAAAAACAAAGTGCACCACAATGATAGGAAGAGAAAATTTTGGAGAAGGGAAGGAACTGCTTATAATCCACAGCATACCACCTCATTTTATAGGACTGGCATGTATGGTTATTGCCAATGAAACTGGGTCATTTGTGTTGAGAAAAAGAGCAGGATGAATTCTGATTTACATAGTATATGTACATGATGTATATAGAAGTATACATCTTCTATACATCTATAGAATTTACAAGTATAACAAAATGACAGTTTAATTTATGATTATTCCAATTATATTTTGTCCCGTAAAAATTCATTATTTTAAATTAAGTTTACTATACTGTGGTAGATAAATAACAATAACCATGCCAATGTCCAAATATTTATAGACCTGACTGTAGATCACAGGAACTGAACAGTGAATATCCTCTGACGTATCTTCTAAGAACCACAACTGACCCCAAAATAATTAGCATTCATTTAAATAGTGCCACCGTCTCAATGTAGGAGGAAACCAAGTGATATCCTAAAAATTATAAACAACCAGTGTGATCCTCCAGAAGATGCATATTTATGCTTTAACAAAGACAAGCCACTATAAAACAGATTCCATATTTTCACACCACTCATGATCTTCCAAGTTATATATAAATTTTGTCCTGTTAATGTCTTTGCCCAAACTTTCCAAATTAATGTCCGAGGAGAACATTTCGGTGGAAGTCACATACACCTCATTATTCTTGATGTACTTCTTGTAGTTGCAGCGTAAACACTGCCATGTGGTGGTGTACAGCAGGAAGGCAATTATTTTCAGCACAATTGCCAAGCTCACATAGAGGTGGCGATAGGCCACATTGTCATATAGTAGGCATGCTCCCTTTGTGTTGCACTCACTGCTCCAGAACAGGCATGTGGAGTCGATTCCCACACCGAAGATCAGCGGAGGAGGGATGAATCCTGCAGTACAGAAAGAAGATTCAGTCATCATGGACTTTACGATTTTTAATTAAATACCAAGATGATATTATAGAAAGGAGAGCATGTTAAATGTTATGACTGCTGCTTACATCTAAAATATCTCTTAATATCTTACCCAGTAGTCTCAATAAGAGAAACAGAACCCCGAGCGCATATGATTTCAACTCTGGGTTCACTGTCCTAAAAAGCAAAGGTGGAAAGAGAGATTGAGAAATACATAAACAATGTGATTGCAGAGTTCACGAGTCTCATGTTCTGTCTAACAAAGGGGAAGATGCCAGCAAGAAACATTTTTTTGGCAGATCATTTTTTTCTGATTAAGAGGCATAATGATGTTCAAACTCTTTACTGTTAAACTGTTAATCATCTACAAGTTTACAGGCAAAGTATTTATCAAATTCAATCAAAAATATCAATTTCAAGTTGAAATACATGCTTTACGTGTCTTAGGTTACCTGATAAGGATGATGACTGAGGGTGTCTGAGCCATGGCTCCTATCATACTGCAAGCACAGATCACACACAGGAAAATGAGGAAAGCCTCCTGGCACCCAGGACTTGGGCATTTGCCAGGCACAACTGTGGAGGGAATTCCATCACCAGAAATGCATGCACACCCTGTCAGGTTTTGCAAGATCTGAAGGGAAAATGGAAATATTAGACTAGAAGCATAGAAAAAAAATATAATTCACACTTTAACAATATCAGCAACAAAAAACAACAACAAGATAGTTTCACGTAAATCAGTATACTATAACAATTCTATAAGCTCTTTAATTTGGGAAAGATGCATTTTAGGGACATCATGGGATACATGATGATGTAAAAGCTTGTAATTAAAATATTGATTCATAGATGAATTGCACAGCTTCTGAATTGCACAGCTTCTGGACTATTCTTCAAGGCAGCCCCCAAACATCATGACATGTCAAACACACATAGAAGGAGGATTTGTGAGACAGATGGAATTTTAGCCCAGCTCCTGTTTATTCGGTCCATGCTTTTCAGCATCCTTTAAAAAAACTGTACAAAAAAGGAAAGTTGAAAACACGTCCATAAGGGACTCTCAGCTTTCAGTCAATCAAATTCAAGTAGAAAGTCACAAAGTCAGAAATCCCAGCGCTAGTGTTCCACAACACCACAAGGCGGCTAGTGCACCTGCTTTCAGTCTGAATTAGTTTACCAATCACAAGCACTATGCCCCTGCATATATAAGCCCCGTTTATTTACCGCTCCAATGTGAAGTACCTGCCTAGACCTTGCTTCTGTTTTGCCTCCGATATCCTGTTTGTAGTTCACCTTACTATTGCCTGCTTACCGACTTAATTTTTTGGAGCTCGTTTTGGATTTGTTTGCAGAGTATTTAGTTTCTGACTGAAACATGAATGTTAGGTTAATATTAATGCACTTGCTCTAATATGTTGTTGTTCTATAACAACAGCTGTATACACAAGGACTTTGCACATAATAAGACTAAGCTGTCCAGGATTGCCTTAACCATTCAGTTTAGTGCATTCTCTTGAAGGTTGATTGTACTGGTGTGGTATATGAAAGAGCAAATAACCTGAGCCGGTCGAGGAGGCACTCCAGTGCTAGTGGATCTGGTGCAGCCAGCAAAGCAGGAGGACAGGTATGTGACCCCGTTAGAGCCACAAACAGGGCTAACAGATGATGTGTAGCAGTTACAATTACTAATGCAAAGAGCTTCTGGTGTTTTGCCTGGCTGCAGGGTTCTGCACAAACACACACAATTCATATTCAAACATCAATAACGTTTTTACATATATTACATAAAACACTCACAGGGTGGCGTTTATTAATTAAGTGCTCCATTGAATAATCTTAAAATTCAACACACCTGTTAAAGGTAATTAACTGCTCTTATTTCCACTAAAATACAAAGATTAGGTAAAACTAAAACAGAATAATTAAATAAATAAACAAAGCATTTGCCATGCTTACTCATTGCCATAGGCGATGGTCACACCAGCAACAGGGCCAGTGTCACAGCCAAGGAAGAGGAAAGACACATAGCAGGAGGTGGAAATTAGGTTGACTAACATGGCCATCCGAACAGCACCCAGAGCGCACAGATTCAGCTTCTTTACCAAAAGGCCTCCCATAAAAATGCCCAGGCATGCACAGGGGATAGCTGTCATACCTAGAAGCCAATATAATTTATTTAATAACAATAATATTACATTGGTTTGAACCAGTTTTAATGAGAAGAATATGAACATGACTGTATGCAAAATTGCCTATATGTGGGAGGCATCTCTGACATACCCAGAAGCTGATTGGCTGAGGTGGTTGTAAGATTAAACTGCTGCTCCAAGTACTTCCCCAAGAAGGCAGCAAAACCAGCAACTACAGCAATCTCCATACACGCAGCAAGGACAATACAGGTGAATACTGGGTTAGACAGCAGATGTGTAGTCACCTTGGGAATCACTGAGCAGACAAATGGATGCAGGGGCTGTTATTACAAAAGCCTTTATGATGCTCTAGCAAACTTATTACAGATTTATTATACAATATGTATTTATACCATAATAAATAAAGCTCCATTTGATATTCAGAGCATAATGTTTGCTTCATCTTTAATTTTTCAATTGAACATTGCAAAGTCTTGCATGTGTAATACTCTGCAAATCTAAACAATCTGATGGTCCTCATCTGATGGTGATTCTCCTATGACCACTCATCAGATGTATTTTCCCATAGAATTGCCACTATCTTTCTACTTTTTTTGTTTTACACACCATTCTATTTAAACTCTAGAGACTGGTGTGAATCACATCACATACTGTTTTTATTGCCGCAGGTGTAAAAAAAAAGTGTATGAATAAGCTTGTAATGAAAAGTTTGTCTAACAGGAAATTTCATGCCATGCTTCTTGAAGGAGCTCCACAAGTTGATTAGCTTGAGAAACTATTTACACGTCATATGTCTCTTATAACAGCTTATATAAGTTTGAGATCTGGTAAATGTGCATGCCAGTCCATTACACACAGAATAACAGCTGACTAATTCTTTTCTAAATAGGTCTTGCATAAATTGCAACAGCGTATACAGTCATTTTCCATTTTTTAAGAGGAAGTTGGTTTTAACCGCCATCCCCAGTGATGGCCATCCTCTTTTTTTATGCACAAATCTCCCACATTAGCACCAACAAAACACCCCCAGACCATCCCCTTTCCTCCACAATACTTGACAGATGAAGGCAGGAAAAAGAGAGACTGCTGCCATGCAGGGTTTTTCATGGTTTTAAAAGTAAACAAACTGAACCAAAAGAACTTGTGAAGTAAAGCTTGTGCTTGATAACAGGAACCCGCCTTGGGATCAGAAGGTCCCAGATTTGAGCCCCGCAACCAAAAAGACTCGACTGAAGTGTATGTAGACACAGGGTGCATCAAATTAACAATAAAGGAACTAAATACAACTGTAAATAAATAAATAAATACAAACTAATTACTTTTAGTTCCTTTAAAAGGGTGAGACCACATATAAAAAGCGATGCCAGTCCTACACTGTTCACTCGATTTGATGGAAATGCCCTTGAATTTATGCTAAAAGTTTGCACTAATGATAATTTTAGTAATATTTACTATAGAATGTATTATAACACTAGAAAGTGCAGTTCCTGCAGAAAGTCTGTGTCCGTTTGTGTCTATGTCTAAGTGTGTGTGTGTGCATGCACCTGTGTTTTAGAGTGTGTTTTTGTGTGCTAAAGAGAAGGACATGGGTTAGTCATGTGCCCTTGTGTGTATCTATGTGTGTCTCTCTCTTTTCATCTCTGTGTTGGAGAGAGGGAGACAGGCTAGTCAAGACAGACAGGAGTGTAGTCATAGTAGTGTTTATGGCTGTGTGTAAATATATAGTGCTTTGTTAATTAATGAGAAGAATGAGATCCAATGAGATCTTTTAAGGGTTCAGATAGGGGAAGATCTCTTCGATTTAAAATTTAAATTGTGTTTTTAGGTAGAAGATTTTATACAAGAATTATTAGAGGCAAACTGAATTAAACTGATCACTCACTCTAACCTAGAGTGGAGATAATATACTCTACTCTAGTGAAATCTGAGTGGAATCCGTTAATAATTTGCTTCCAGGTCCAAACATGCAGATTTTTGTCATTGTAGCTTGAAATCTGACCAAATTTCGGCCGTTAAAAAATTCCCCATTTGTGGAAATACGAGTGTAGTTGAAGAAAGGATGAACATTTTCACTAATTGTATAGAAGCACACTTCTCCCAAATATATCGCACGTTTTTGTTGCATTTGTCCTGTGTCAATATTTTGAGAGCTGTAGAAGATACCCGCAAACAAACAGGTGTAATAATAAATGTAATAATAATTAGTGCAGTTCTTGTGTGTGTGTCTCTCTGTGCGAGTGTGTTTTTCTGTTCATGCACGCACATGTGTGTTTGTATGTGTTTCTGTGCATGCATGCATGTGGTTGTGTGTGTGTTAAAGAGAGGGAAACAGGCCAGACAAGACAGATGGGAGAACACCTGTCTGTGTAGTCTTTAGCAGTATTTATGTGTAAAGACAGTAAGACAGTTATTTATTTATATACAGAAACTCATGTCTGTATATAAATGTTTTCGTGTGTGTGTATGTGCATGTGTCAGAACTGTTCTGAAGTCCCGTGTTAATAACTTGAAAGCTGTAGGAGAAAATATGAACTGAAATGCAGGAAGAATAATAAAAACTAGATGTGCATTTCCTTAACAAAAATAAGTAAAGAAGTAAAAATTATTTAGACTTTGTTTGCATTAATAAAAACATTTCACTCCTAACATTTCTTTAAATATACAATATAAAATATATCAAATTGTCTTTTTTCTGTTAGACCACCTATTCCAAAATTTCACTTATTAAAATACCCATTAACTGCAATAAAATCTCACCGGATTAACTGCTATTCTGATCCCGATTTGCACCCTCTGAACAAACAGTAGTAACTAGAAAAATATTTAACCTATTGTTTAAACAGAAAGAAGAAATCTCACCAACACCAAAATAACTTCGCACAGGTCTCATCATGATTATCTACTTAACAGTGTTTGAACGGAGTTTGCATGTTAAGCAGTTCGGGCTGTATTAATCGCAGAATAGGAAGAAGAAGAATAACAATAGAGTGATTTTCAAGCACAATAATAACAACAGAGTGTTTTTCAAGAACTCTAATAATAATAAGTAGAAAGTACAGTTTCTGGAGAATCTGTGAGTGTGTTGTGCTCTGTGCCCTTGTGTGCCTGTGTGTTTCTGTGCATGTATGCACATGTGCATGTGTGTGTGTGTTTGTGTGGGTGCACACATCTGTGTGTGTTTGTGAATGTAAATGTCTGTGTGTGTTAGAGAGAGTGACACAGGCTAGTCAATACAGACAGGAGAACACTTCTATGTCAACTTTGCAGTATTTATGCCTGTGTGTAAAAGACAGTCAGACAGAGAAAAGAATGGAGGGAAATTGAAACAGTGATAAAAAGTGAAGGAGAGGTACAATCCATAATGATGCCCATAATTTAAAATGCCGGGTCTTGGTGGCTCCTTGTCTGTGCATGCCAATTTTGTTTGGTTATTCAAGCAGACACACTAATTTGGAAGAACAATTGGTGTGTTTTTGTTTTTTGAGATACTAAATAATTACATGACATGTACATAAAAATACTAATGGAATGGAAGGTCAGAAAACAAAACCTAGATTTTAAAATTTTATAAAAATGTAAAAATATTTTTCTATTGTTCCACTTTCATTATAAAGATTTAAAAAGTTTATTTGATAATAAACAAATTAAAGATATAATAGTGTGTTACCATATAGAGTAAGCTACCTCGAAGCTGATCACAGCAGGAGCTGTCAGGTGGATGGTTGTGCAACACAATATTACTTGGCTTTTGATGCTCATAACTCTCAGATACAGGCAGCATGGGCTGGTCACTTTCAGTCCTGCTGTTACCATACCGCTCTGACAGAGATGAGGGGAAACCAAACATGAAGACAGCAGAGATAAAAAGTAAAGCTCCACAAAGGAGGAAGCCTCCCCACCAGGCTCCGATCCAGCGAGGGTCATCTGGGGTGATGTCCAGCTTGGCTGAGTGTAGAGGGTTGGTTCACATACAATAATGGACACAGAAAAGAGGAAAAAAAATTAAAGGTATCTTTTAAGCCATTATATTTAACATGCAGGTAAAACACTTCATACTGAGAAACTTGTAAAAATGTTCTTACTGGTTTAAGCTTTGACAAATGATCTAAATAACACTGGAATTTATTTTTGTTTGTTTGGGTTTTTTTTGCCAGAAGAGGTTGGGACTAGAGGTGTGCATTCACATTGGGATGGGTGACACGGTTTTACGGTCATGTGAGTTGTTAAATATGCAGCAGAATTCAGGACCATGTGGGAAAAAATAGAAACGTAGCTTGCTTTTGAGTTTGACACTTTATATAAAAATAATTGAAGATACAGATTTGTATAAATGCATTGTGTTAATACAGATAAAAATGAAAATAACACAAAACTCACTGGTATCAACAAAGAGAGCGTCCACATAGATTTTAGTGCAGACTGAACCAAGGATGAAACCACAAGCAGGTCCAAAAACCAAGGTTGAGAATAATATACCTGTAATAAGAAGCATGGCACAATTGTGATCAGCTGAAGGTTGAAATGTGTAATTTCATGCCCATTAATATATCATATATCATATCACACAACTAAACCATCAAATAGCATATAAACTACAACTACACAAACTTTAATGTGCCATATAATCTGTGCAGATCAATAAAAAAAAAACAACAAATGGACAGTTAAAAGACAAAGTATGTGGTTGCATGAATTGCATAAATACACCCTTTTAAAATTAGGCTGTGTTCAGAATTAACCACATATATTAAACTCAGAATTAATCACATTAAAACTCATGTTAAATAGTAGTCAGCATACACCTGCCAGAAATTAAAGTGACTCAGATTATCCTATATATATATGGCTGAATATCCATTCTAAATATAACATTGAAAACAGTGAAGACACCAAAACACTGTGCATCACCAAACGAACACCATAACCACAGTGGTGGTGGTGTCTGCATTAAGCTTTTGGGTTGTTGTTCAGCTAGAACCAGAACTTTATCAATTTTGCCACAAAACCTTCAGGCCTCTACTAATTAAAATTAATTTGACTTTTTAGCATGACAGTGACCCAAAGCATATTGACATGTCAACAAAAGAATGACCAGCCCCAAACCACAGCATTCAGGGAGCAGTTGGGGGTTAAGTGCCTTGCTCAAGGGCACTTCAGTCATGTTTGTCTGTTGTGGGGATCAACCCACAAGATTGGTTACCTAACCACAAGGCCACGGCTGCCCCAGCCAAGCTGTGCCATGCTGATAGATTCCTACCCAAAAAGAACGAATTCTTTTTACATTAAAATGTGCTTTAACGGTGTATTAGTTTATGGGTTTGTATGTTTTTGTATGTTTGTATGTTTAAATGGCAGTGACTGGCTGCCTTATTGGGTGAGGAAGTGGTGAGAGCAGCTGTGATTCGCTGAGCAGCAGAGGTGACAGAAGTACAGAAGTCCCTTACTTAAGTAAAAGTACTAGTAACTTGTAAAATAATTACTTAAGTAAAAGTATGATACATTTTTTTTACTCAGTATAAAGTACCTGCCCCTAAATGTACTTTAAGTAAAAAAGTAAAAGTATTCTATTTGCAGATGCAGCCTGCTTTTTGTAACCTTTTTTGTTTTTTGTTGAGTTGTTTTTAATACTTTTTCCTTATTTGACCACTAAATCTATGGCATTTGATAACTATCTGAAAACTCTTCTGAAGCATTAGTGGTGCAACTTTGATTTATTTTGTGTGTTACAGGGTTGTATTGTAACTTGTATTTTAGTTTTATTAGATAGGTATTTTAGAGAGATACCAAATTAGGGAACAAATAAGTAATTATATTTGACCACCAGTGTCTACAAAAATTATAAAGAGAATTTACAAGAAGCATATAATAAACTATTATTTTCACTCTAAAACTCCAAAATAAACATATACATCTGTGTGACACATATAAATCTGTGTGACACAGTAACGTTTTTTTTATTAAGTTAGTAACTGTAATGAGACACAATATTGAACTGTAATCCTTTACATTGCTTCAGTACTAAATAAAGTCACCAGATTACTGCAACTGTCTGTAAACCGTGAAAGTGTCCAGGTTTCTTAGTGAGATTCTATGGTCATTACAGGGCACTCAAAAAGGTAAGCAGTTTTGAACTGCATAGATTATTGCTTGAAAATTTTAGATTAGCATGATGACTGTAGATTGATCACAAGGGAACTCTCCATGATGTTTCATAACACGATTACAGTCGACTGGTTTAAATTTAGGAAGAGCAAATCAGATCTTGTGTGATTAGAAAACCCATGTAAAGTCAGATTGCGAGTGTAGGGTCCTGGTCTGACAAATTAGAGATATAAATTAAAAGTGGAAAATCATAAAATCATTGTCTGAAAATTTGAGACAAAAAGCACAACACGTGAAGAAACCAGATTGAGAGTCCAGGGTACTAGTCCAGTTGATTAGAAATAAAAGACTTTTCCGAAGTCCAAAATTAAGAGAAAAAAATGGGACTAAATTCAGATTAGGCAAATAGTAACACGCTGTGTAAAGAAACATCGTAGAACATTAAATTGTTTTATTTTTGTCTATTATTCTATGTGTGTGTGTTAAAATTGCTGCACTATAGACTTTTATTGTGCATGTTATCTGTGGTTCAGGAGAGAGCTGTGTGTGTGAGAATTTAAAGGTTTTTTTGGTGTATTGGATGGATTCCAGATGGGCCTGAGTACAGTAAATTAGGATTTATAAATGCTTGTGTTGAGACAATCTTATGCAAGTTAAACACCGATGAGTTATATTGGAGAGGGATTTTTGAACATTAATGAGATTAACCCCCTATAATTAAAAGTTTTTAGGCAATTTTTATAAACCTCGGAAATAAGAGGTTAGGTCAGTTAATGATAAAAATCTTTTTGACGATTATAAAACTCTCAGAAGGAAGGACTTAATTAATGATAAAGCAAGATAAGTCTCTGAAAAGAGAATTTATCAGTTACGATTTCATGAGCCTCCTTCTTGAGTAAATGTTTGAAAATCTCCAGTAGATTCAAGATTCAAGATTAAAAGTTTTATTTGTCACATGCATAGTCATACACGGTACAACATTCAGTGAAATGCCATTTGACTGTCATCCACAGAATATAAACTAGGTAAGTAAGTAAACAGTAATAGAAGGGCACACTA
>JAOVVF010000032.1:9411467-9443589 GCA_028565595.1 Duopalatinus emarginatus | reverse complement strand
TATATAGTATTGTACAGTACATAATGGAACGAAACAACGTTCCTCCAGGAACAAAGTGCTACATAGAACAATAAACTTCACAATGGAACATAAAGTGCATGTGTGCAGTAGCATATGCAATGACGCAAGATGATGTGATGCTTCAGTACCTTTTTCCAGATTGTATATGGGTGAAGTGTGTGTGAGGGGTGTTTGTGGTCATCCACAATACTGGTTGCTTTGCGGATGCAGCGTGTGGTGTCTGTGATGGTGGGGAGAGAGACACTGATGATATCAGCTGTCCTCACTATTCGCTGCAGGGACTTGCGATCCTATACAGTGCAGTGATGCAGCTGATCAGGATGCTCTCGATCAGGGTCTAAGAGAATCCTCAAAAAGTATTAAAAAGTCTTAAATAAAATATATGATTTTTAAGGTCTTAAAAAGTATGATTTTTCGATAATTCTCGAATAGTGGCATTACATTTCATTTGGGTGGCATTAAATTTCATCTGGGCAAATGAAAGAAATTAAAGAAAGATAACAATATCCGACAAGATTATTTTTCATGCTAGTTCACCAGCGCACGCCCCTGTCTAACCACACTGTAAAAGAAGTGCATGCCTAGCACTGTCATCACATATTTAGGGGGCAGTGTTCTCCATTTCAGCCTATATGCACTTGGTAGAAATAGACGAAGCAGTGTTTCAGCATGGTTATTTTTCAGAGACGATCCGCGGCAAGATGTGGAAATGCAGGTTTAATGATAACTGGCTCGAGGATGGAAAGTATAGTGGCTGGTTACAAAAAGCGTCAGTATGAAGCGCGGTGCAAACTTTGTAAGAAAAACATAAAATTGGGGACAACTGGCTATAAAGCCCTTGACGCACATATGAAAGGGGAGAAGCACAAGCGTTATGTCCACATCCAGACAACAACTGCCCCCATTCAGATGTTTGTTGCACCGGTATCTAATGTTACTGCAAATGCAAACACTAACGTTACACCTGCTTTGGGATCCCACACAAGTAATGCCTTCATTGCATTCTCCCCAACTACTACACTCAAGGCTGAAATTTTGTGGGTTTTGCAAACAGTTAGCCGACATCACTCCTATACATCCAGCAAAGACGTAAGTGCTGTTTTCAATGGTATCGATAAGGCAGTTGCCTGATTTGCACTTCATGTTGGTAAATATGCACTGACTATTTACATTGTTGCTCAAATACAAATGTGTTCTGTTAAACTGCGTGTAGTTGATTTCATATTTTTGCCGTGGTAATGGTCTTGTTTTTTTCTTGGAGGTCTTAAAAAGGTCTTAAAAGTCATTAAATTTGTAGATCAAAAATGTGCAGATAACCTGTCTGGTTCCTCTGTCGAATGTGGTGAGGATGGGAGGAGGAAGATAAGCCTTCCTCAGCCTTTGCAGGAAGTAGAGACGCTGCTGGATTTCTTGGTTATGGTGCTGGTGTTGAGGGACCAGGTGAGATCCTCTGCCAGGTGAAGTCCAAGGAACTTGGCGCTCTTGACTATCTCCACAGCGGAGCCGTCAATGTGTAGTGGAGAGTGATCACGCCTTGTCCTCCTGAAGTCAACAACCATCCCTTTTGTCTTGTCTACATTCAGAGACGGGTTGTGGGTTCTACAGTTCGTTAACCTTTGAACTTCCTCTGTGTATACTGACTCGTTGTTCTTGCTGATGTGACCTACCACAGTCATGTCATCTGCAAACCACTGCTCACCGAGGTGGTCCTGGAGGTGTTTCTTTGATCCGGACTGGCTGAGGTCTCCCAATCAGGAGGTCCAGGATCCAGTTACAGAGGGAAGTGTTCAGGCCCAGTAGGTTCAGCTTTCCAATCAGGTGCTGAGGAATGATTGTGTTGAATGCTGAACTAAAGTCTATGAACAGCCTTTGGAACTAAAGTCTTTGGGCCTTTGGATTCAAGCGAGTCCCACTTCCTTCCTGGTATTCGCTCGGTTGAACAGTCATCTGTACTCGCCAGTCCACACAGTGGGTTCTTGTAGTCTGTTATAGTTTGGCTTCTAGAACCACCTTGCTGGAACTGTGACTCTAGTTTCCTCCTATATCACCGCTTCGCCTCAGTCACCACCTCATGCATTCCGTAGGATGCAGCCTTGTAATCATTCATGTTAACGCTAACCACGTTGTAGGCAGCAATGCGAATGTTTAGAGCACTGCAGATGGTTTTGTCAACCCACGGCTTCTGGTTGGGTAACAGTATATGTTTAGATCGTATCATCTGCTAGTTTCTCAACCAATCCAACAACAATTTTGGTAAACATGTAAGTCATTAGAGCTCCGCTGGAAAATTCCCCAGGCTGCGTCATCAAAAGCGTCCTGCAAGGTGCCCATTGGTCCATTGCGCGACCTCCCTTTGAACCAGAACTTCATACATCATATTCTGTTTGTGTTTTGGAATAAGGCGTCTGTGCCTTATAACTGCAAAGTGTATCAGTGATCCAGTGTCCTGTTGCCTCTGGTAGAGCAGGTGATGTGCTGGTGGATGTGCACTACACCTTTCCGCAACAACAATATGCTCTTTTGGTGTGCCTAAAATTGTGTGAGAGCATCATGAGACTCTCACAATAAGGTGTCCTTGTGTAGCTGTGGTGGGATATAAACTGTGCAAACAATAACTGGAGTAATGTATTACCAAGAAAAGTAAACAGGATGCAACTTGAAGGCAAGCAGCTCTAGGTTAGGGGTCAGGAGTGTACAAGGGTCACAAGACTGTTCACTATCATACGCACTCCACCACCTCGTGACTTACCTGATTCCACTGTTCTGTCCAAGCAATGCACAATGAATGATAACAGCTGGGTATCGTGGCCTGGTATTGCTTGGTCTCAGTAAAGCAGAGGAGAGTGCAGTCTTAAATGTCCCTGTGGAACTTTATTTTGGTCCAGAGGTAATCAGGTTGGTTTTCCAGAAACTGGCTGAGAGGACGCTAGGTAGAGGTGTGTGGAGCCTGTCCCTGATGCAGGCTCACTTTTTTTGGGGGGCTGCTGCTGTTTGCGGCTTTAATTTCCCTTGTCCAGCTTGGATTTGAGTTTAAAAGCAACATAAGGTGTGCGAATTGTAAAATAATAGGAACAAGAATGTTTTTCTATCATAGCACATGCAAGCTATAATGAAAAGAAAATGATTAAACAAGATTAGAAAAGAAAAGGCAGGTTGTGGATGCAGCAGTCATAAGGGCAGCTATTCATTTGGGTTTTTTTTCCCATGCATATCTATGGTAAAACCTCTACATTGGGTTATGTCACCATGCATTTTAGCTTTGAGTGTACGTTGCCTGAAATAACTTTTGAGCTAAACCTTTGATCTAAACCTTATACTTAGAAATTCTACAAACAAATTTAAGCTTTCGGTTGTAAAGCTTCCAAAACATTTAAATATATGTTTGTTTCAAAATACATTTGTTTGGAACTTCCATACAAAACCATTTTTCTTGGCTTTTACAGAGTGCCCCGATACGAAGTCATTGGGTAGCTTGATACGTGCTGACATTTGTATTTCTTAAACCAAAAAGTGATGATAGTTATTTTTTGTTTAAATCTTATTTTCTAACATACACTTTAGTAATTTCTAAACATACACGTCAAAAAAACTATTTTTATCATATAACATTTTTTTGCCCAAGAAATTTGAGCTCTGACTCTTGTAAACATCAGTCTTTGCTATACATAACTGATTGAAGCATTCAGAAGTTTAATGTGGTTTGACAACTGTGTTGGAAAGTGTTAAATTTGGAACACTTTTTTTTTTTTAAAGCCCATGGCCTATAATTAATATTAAGTAAATAGATAAGTTACAGGGTTTCTTCAGTGTATGTGGTAAAAGACTATAGTGTGCACATTGCTAAATTTTGTTAGCACAAAAAAGAAATTGTCTTGGTTGTTTTGACACTCATGTCAGCATGTCCTTTACAAAGCACCATGAGTTTACCCACAACACTTTATTGATGACTGAATGCCTTGCAGGTATTCTGATTTGTGCATATGAGGGTTTTGATCTCAGTTTGTCATAAACTGTGGTTCCTTTTTTGATGTCATTCTCTCTGTCCTCACCTGGGTCACTCAAGAGCATTCCAGGATATAGTCTGACTTTTGTCTCATATCCGGTATCACATGTGTCAAGAAAAGGGATTCAAGTTCTTATTATTCGATGTACCAGCAAAGAACCAGCTCACTTTGCATACATTAGGCATGGCAGATCATAACAGACTAGAAGTTGGCTGAGGTACTATGTCATAAGACTATTCAGGTCGATAGTAGTATTTTATAATTATTGTGATAATTGACTGGGAACCAATGCATTGTGGAAAGATTAGGGGTGATGTGGTCACTAATGTGCCACTAAGTTCATTAAACTAGCACTATTTAATACTAGATCTCTAGTAAACAAATATTTCCTAATCAATGATTTTATAAATACTTACTGCCTTGATTTTATGTTCTTGAATGAAACTTGGTTAGACAGTTCAAATAGTACTTGAGTGTTGAGTATAAGAGTGTTCTTATTGAAACAGCTCTAACTAACATTCAGTTATCTGTATCTAGAGTGAATAGGAGGGGTGGTGGAGTCGCCACTCTCTTTAGAAATATTTTTCAGTGCAAGCAGGTTACACTTGGAGTTTTCCTTTTTTGAATATCTCTGTATCCTACTCAAAGGGACACTGCAAATACTTAACCATTTACAGGCCCCCAAAACACAAGTTTTTTGATGACTTTTCTCTATAGATTTTAACAGCATATTAATTACTGGAGATTTTAATTTACACATAGACAATCCAAAGGACAGCCTGGCCAATAGGTTTCTTGACCAGGATCATAAATACAATTGCTATGCTTGCACAAGAAAAAAGTAAAATGTCTGACAAACAAAGATCTCCTTGGAAAAATACGGTTGTCCTAAAAATCCAAAAAAGGCAATGCAGAAAAGCAGAACACACATAAAGAAAATCTGGCGTCTAGGTTTACTATGATATTTAGACAAAGTTTTCAATTCTGTAATCAAAAGGCTAGGCAGTCCTTCTTTTCCAACATTATTAATAAAAACATAAACAACTCCCATACTCTTCACAACTATTGATCGTCTAATAAAACCTCCCAATCCCTTAATTCTCATCAGTTAATAAGTGCAATGAATTTGCTATCTACTTTAGAGGCATAATTACTGGAATCAGAGAGTCTATAATGACCCCAGTGCCAGCAAATATAGTTGCTTCTTTCAAAACACAGGACAGAAAGTTATCTTTTGCAAATGGTAAATGGCTAATTCATTCAAATGGCAAAGTCATAAAAAAATTGTTAAGTTCCAATAACTGCTGTGATAAATTCCAGTCAGGATTTCGGGCAACTTACAGCATGGAGACTGCTCTAGTAAATGTTCTAAAACACATTCGCTTAAACTCAGTCTCAGGTAAACCTTCATCTCAGTTGCTTTTGGACCTCAGTACTGCCTTTGACATGGCTGACCATAGTATTGTAATAAAAAGATTGGAAAACTGGATAGGACTTTTGGGAACAGTCCTAAATTGCTTCAACTCATATTTTGATGACCGGGACTATTTTGTTGCACTGAGCAGCTGTAATTCAGAATGAATCTATTTCACATGTGGGGTACCTCAAGGGTCAATACTTGTACCTATTCTTTATAATATTTACATGCTCCCACTAGGCCAAATCCTGCAAGAAAATAAAATTGCTTATCATAGTTATGCAGACAATATTCAGATTTATCTTTATATCTTTATATTCAGATCTCTTTATACCATAGGTGACTACAGTCCGATAGACATTTTGTGTAGCTGCGTTGCACAAAACTGATGATAACTGGATGCATTTTAATTTTCTCCAGTTAAACAGGGACAAAAGAGAAGTGATTATATTTGGCCCCAGTGAAGAAAAAGAGAAGGTTAATGCTTATCTTAGTTCAAAGGGTCTAGCTGCTAAAACTCAAATGAAGAATCTTGGGATCTTTATTGATTCAGAGCTCAGTTTTAACAGCCATATCAAATCTATTACAAAGCCTTCTACCACCTGGAAAATATAGCTGGATGTAGAGACTTTATTAGGGCAGACGATTTCGAAAAACTCATTCACTCCTTTATTTCCATAGATTTAGTAGATTAGATACTGTAATGGCCTCCTTACTGGCCTCCCCAAACAATCTGTCAAACAACGGCAGCTTATTCAGAACGCAGAGTGCTTACCATGACGGGGCCAAGCACACATCACCCAGGGCTCAGATCGTTACACTGGCTCCTGATTAGCTGGAGAATACTGTTTAAAATACTGCTCCTCTTCTATGAAGCATTAAATGGGTTCAGACCGGTTTACATTTCCGAAGCATAAGATACAGTGGGGCCAAAAAGTATTTAGTCACCCACTGATTGTGCAACTTTCTCCTACTTAGAAAAATGAGAGAGATCTGTAATTTTCATCATAGGTACACTTCAATTATGAGAGACAAAATGAGAAAAAAAAATCCAGGAAATTACATTGTAGGATTTTTAAAGAATAAGTATTTGGTCAATAACAAAAGTTTAGCTCAATACTTTGTAACATAATCTTTGTTGGCAATGACAGAGGTCAAATGTTTCCTATAAGTTTTTACCAGGTTTGCACACAAAGCTGGTATTTTGGCCCATTCCTCCATGCAGATCTCCTCTAGAGCAGTGATGTTTTGGGGCTGTCGCTGGGCAACACAGACTCCCTCCACAAATTTTCTATGGGGTAGATATCTGGAGACTGGCTAGGCCACTTCAGGACCTTGAAATGCTTTTTAACGGAGCCACTCCTTTGTTGCCCCGAGTGGTGTGTTTGGGATCATTGTCATGCTGGAAGACCCAGCCACATTCGTCTTAAATGCTCTCACTGATGGAAAGAGGTTTTGGCTTAAAATCTCATGATACATGGCCCCGTTCATTCTTCCGTTACCACGGCTCAGTCGTCCCGACCCCTTTGCAGAAAAACTGCCCCAAAGCATGATGTTTCCACCCCCATGCTTCACAGTAGGTATCGTATTCTTGGGATGCAACTCAACTTGTGTTTGGAGGAAGAAGAAAGCTGAGTTTTTACCAAAAAGTTCTATTTTGGTTTCATCTGACCACATGATATTCTCCCAATCCTCTACTGGATCATCCATATGCTCTCTGGCAAACTTCAAACAGGCATGGACATGTACTGGCTTAAGCAGGGAGACAAGCCTGGCACTGCAGGATTTGAGTCCCTCTCGGCATAGCGTGTTACTTTGTTACTTTGGTCCCAGCTTTCTGCAGGTCATTCATCGGGTCCCTCCATGTAGTTCTGGGATTTTTTTCTCCCGGTTCTCATGATCATTTTGACCCCACGGTATGAGACCTTGCGTGGGGCCCCAGATCGAGGGAGATTATCAATGGTCTTGTATGTCTTCTATAAATTTTTTTACAATTGTTCCCACAAATGATTTATTCACACCAACCTGCTTGCCTATTGTAGATTCACTCTTCCCAGCCTGGTGCAGGTTTAAAATTTCCTTCTTGGTCTCCTCCGACAGCTCTTTGGTCTTGGCCATGGTTGAGTTTGGAGTCTGACTGTTTGAGGCTGTGGACAGGTGTCTTTTTATACAGATAACAAGGTCAAACAAGTGCCATTTATACGAATAATGAGTGGAGGACAGAAGAGCTTTTTAAAGAAGTACTTACAGGTCTGTGCGAGCCAGAGATCTTGCTTGTTTGTGGGTGACTGGATACTTGTTTTCCACCATAATTTACAAATAAATTCTTTAAAAATCCTAGTGTGATTTCCTGTTTTTTTTTTTTTTTTTTTGTATTTTGTCTCTCATAGTTTAAGTATGATAAATTACAGACTTCTCTCATCTTTCTAAGTAGGAGAACTTGCACAATCAGTGGCTGACTAAATACTTTTTGGCCCCACTGTATGCTCAGACAATAACCTCTTTTAAAAACAAGTTGAAAACAAACGTATTTACCTGCGCTTTCCAAACTGTTTAACTTGTACTTTTTGTACATTTTAAGCCCACTTTTCCTTGCTAAATGCTCCAAATCTGTCAGATTGCAATGGACTATCTACATTGAAAACATGCTCTTTGAGAAAAGTAACCAGGCTTGGATGATTTTCTTTGTAAGAATAGGCATCATAAACGTACAGAGAAAATGGAGATCGTTGTCCTATGTAGTACACAACTAGTACTAGCCAGAAATTCCTGCAGCTGCTTTAATGTTGCTGTAGGCTATTTGGCAGCCTCCTGGACGAGTTGTTGTTTCATATATTTTTCAGGGACGTACATGTAAAAGTCCTACTAGACGAGCTAAACTTTATATGTGCTTAATTACTCACATACTTAATGGCAGGTGTGTACTTACTACTATTTAACATAAGTTCAAATGTGATTGTTTAATTTTGAACACACTAAACACAAAAATAAATATCAGTGACTTCAATAAATTAGTACAAAAAAATACAGTATGGCTACATATTAATAAAAAAAAATAAAAACAAATATTTATATTTGTCCTTTCAGTAGTTTATTAGATCTATAACTGACTGCTGAATGAATGTAACAAACATCATCTCTGTACGTCAATAACAATAACGTGGCATTTTATTTTCAGGTGATGGAAGTGTTGTAACTATTAACAATTTAGCAGAACAGTGTCTACAAATGGTAATTCCTGTGTCATTCTCTGACACTTTAAAATATTTCCCCACAGTAGACATGTTTACTAAGTGTAATTTTATCACAATATAAATTGGGGCCTGGAAACACGCACCAAGACAGAGTACAAAAGGGATAGAGACTGTGTGTGTGTGTACACGTGTGTGTGTGTGTGTGTGTGTGTGTACACGTGTGTGAAACTTTACTGTACTCCAGTGACTCTCTGTGGTAAAATAAGGTGTTTAAGTGTGTATTGCTCTACAGCAGTTTGCTCTAATCCTGGAGATAAGAAGTAAAAATTTCACTCTGGTTCCTGTCTACAGGAACAACACAGCAGCATTAAAAACATTAATGTTTGGTACAAATTGTTCGGTCTTTTCACTTATTGCCAAATTTCTGGTCCATTCCTAATTACAATTAAACAGTCAATACAACAGGCAGCCATGGCCTTGTGGTCAGGGAACTGGTCTTGTGATTGGAAGGTCCTGGGTTCAATCCCTGCAATAGAGAAGACATGACTGAAGTGCCCTTGAGCAAGGCACATTACCTCCGCACCCCCACTAACAAATGCTCCCCAGGCACTGTGGCTTGGGGCACATGTGTTCACTAGTATGTGTTTCACTGCACAGAGGGGTTGAATAAGGTCGTCACATTCCTCTGTGTTTAAGCACAGCAGGCAAACAGTTGACTTTTACTACACACTTTCATAAATTGCTCCAGGCATTAACAGATCTAATTAGTCGCTAGAGATGTAATTGCTTGTCTGTGATGCTGAATCCTGACTGCGTCCTTTTTTTATTTAGCAGCTCTGCATCAGAGGAGTCCAATCATTCAGGCTCAGAGTCAGGCAGCCAATCTGAGAGTGAGCAGGGCAGTGAACGTGTACAATCCCAGCATTCTGAGTCCAACAGCACATCTGAATCTGAGAGCTGCTCTGAATCAGGGAGTGAATCAGCTGGGTCAAAGTCACATCAGATCATTGCAGATATCAAGGAGAAACGGGTCAAAAAGAAAGACCTGGCTGATGTGAAAAAGGTAAGTAGAAACGTCAAGATAGACTGTTTTGAGATAAATATTGCATAGAAAGAATGTTGAATCTGCTACATAATGATGCCAAGAGAACAATTGATTCATAGTAAATAAATTGGGGAATAAAATTCTGTAAATTCAATCCTATGAATCCATTTTAACCCTCTTTGCATCAGGATAACACATCTTATCAACAAGTTGGCATATAAGAAGAATTAAAAGGTACTGTACGTGTTTATGCGGCAAAATGGCTTTCTTAATTTTTTTCTTTTTTTTCAAAGATAAGGGATTTGTGGGGGGGGGGGAAACTTTCTGACTTGAAGAAACCTATTAAATAGGACTTTAGCAATATCTTTGGTACTTAAATAATCCTGGTGAACTACATATAACATTGCTTATTTCAGTTTGTCAAGATGTCATTATTCTACTCTAATTTAAGAAATCGCAAGGTAAAATACTGAACCGAGCTGAGTTATAACTGTTGTACAATTCAAAATCAATTTGTTTGTTTTATGTTTGTCAGATGTGGGAGGAGCATCCTGATGTTTATGGTGTCAGAAGGTCCAATCGGAGCAGACAGGAGCCTGCTCGTCTGAACATTGGAGCAGAGGTTAGCCATTCACCTTATTATTTTCACTATGAGCTATATTTAAATGGGTAGTTTTTACTACTTTAACCTACTTTTGCAAGTAGTTCTAGGTTTCATGCTCAATGAAAAATACAAAAAAATATATAATTCTAAAAAAATTTAAAAATATAAGAATTTCTTTACTTTTATAAACAGTGGAGCCACCATATGCTAATTAACCTTTATGAATAAAATTTTTAATAAAATGCTAACTCTGATAACATAAAAATACTGACTAACATTTTGGCTAATCAGCTTTTACTAGCTGATAGCTTTTATTCTTTAAATTAGATTGTTTTAAGTGTCAGGACATAATAAAATAATCTGTTCTTAGCAGGTCCTTAAATTAGGTAAATACAACCTCAGAGGAAAAAAAAACAATCCCATCCCAAGTACATCCCATGAAACAGTATTCTGTATGATTTTATCAGCCTCTCACATTGTTCTTGGCTTACTTTTTACAATATTGCTTCAGTTCTTTGTAGACATTTGTTTATGCACAGCTCTTTTAAGGTCCCACCACAGCATTTCAGTTGGGTTGAGGTCTGGACTTTTCCAAGCCTTACCACACCAAGTGGAATGAAAAGCATTGGATGTAGTGGTGTCAAGCATGCCACCGCTGAACTTTAGGGCAGTGGATACGTGTTCTCTGGAGCATCCAAACATCTAAGTTTACCAAAACACTCTATGACTCTAGGTTATTAGCAAATAGCCTGCACCTTTTGACCGAAGAAGGCATGGCTGATGACTGAGAATGTCAGATTAGTTCCAAGTAAAATTTGTTTTGAGTGAGAGTAGTCTGTCTATCAGAGAAGGATGAAATGATGAAATTGTATTTGTGTGGATGACAGACAGCCACGACCAGTACTTGTTGCTGACCTTTAAGTAAAACAGCAAGATATGTAAAATTATTATGTGGAATTTTAGTCAGTAACACTGCTGCATCAAAACTAAGCCCAGGTTTCAGTAAGGTTTCTGTTCACAAATCAGGTTTTGTTTTGTTTTGTTTAGTTAGTTAGTGCTACATGTAGCAGTGCCAGCTTTTTATTGGGCAAAACACACATGCTTTATCTTTAGCTGGAGCCAAATTGTCTGACGTTACAGTAGTACCTTAATCTCAGCCTCCAGTGATTTGAGTTCTTTACTGAGTGTCTCGATTTGATAACTGGTTAATCAGTTAATTAAGTGTGAAGTTAAGAAAAATTTTGTTCAACTGAATTTTAAAGGTAGAGAGAGTGGAACAGTCACAAAGTAAACACCAAGTTTTTTTATGACTTGAGCCAATGTATGTGCTAAGTGACTAAACAGAGGCTGTGGCCCAGAGGAGACAAATGTGAAATAAAGGCGAAGGGACCAAAGATGGAACCCTGAAGGCATGCCTACAAAAGGCTTGAAATTATTTTATCTAGGCAAGGAGAATTGGAGATGGGTTTGTAGTTGGACAGAGAGATGCCACACCCAGTATATAGTGCAGCAACATTGGAGTGGAGGTAAAAAAAAAACCTTTAAAGCCAGATATTCACAGGATATAACATTGTGAAAGACCACAGTGGAAAACTGCACCTAGACCACAGCCTTTCCACTTGAGTCTTTTTGATAATTAGATCCGTAATGAGTGATGCCTTATTATTGATAGAGTAGGATTTTAGGCTTTTGCAGGATACACCTATGTCATTCCAGAGAGAGCAGTACATTTCAGTTTCACAAGTAAGCAAAGAACAACATGATTATTTCTACATTCATTCTTATTGACCTTGGTAGCACGACTTTAAAAAGGCTGGAAGAGTCAGAAACAAAGTAAGCAGTAGGGAAGCATGTGAATATACCAAACAGCACTGCATATTTTAGGTTTTTTTAGTTCCTAAGGTAAATAAGTGTAGAACATAGATTTAAGCCCAGGCCATAAAAAACAAAAATCACAGACCAAAACAGATGGACTAATGGAGTAAACATAGATTATTGATGCATATTCACAGAGCAAAACAGGACTGTCACACTTGCAAAGCCACCCTAGCCTAACACCACTCACTGCTTTAGCCAAAGTGTACACTATATTACACTTTATAGTACCTAACTGTGTTTTTACAATTTTGTTATATTAAATCATTTAATGCCTTTTCAAATCTATTACAGGGCAGCAGTGAGTCTGAGAGTGAAATCCACAAAAGAAAAGTATCACGACAGAAAAAAAAAGAGTGAGTACAGACAGAATGGAGCACGTGTGTGTACATTAAGCATGCATTATTTGCAATTTTTTGCTATTATTCTGTTCACATTTTGTAATTTGCTGTATCTATAATAGTCTGTTTTGCATGTACCAGATGCTGTACCATTAAGTGCATTATTGTACATTAGACATCTTTTGTTTTGACCGTGACTCTCTGAATTGTTTATTGTGTCAGCATTTCACTTGCATTTTTGGCAAAATAATCCCAGATCATGCAGCGCCACAGTCTTATGTATGTACAGTCCCCTCTGAAAGTATTGGCAAATTCGATTCTAGTTTCTTTGCTATACACTGAAGGCAATTGGGGTTGAAATCAAAAGATGAGAATGAAACATTTGTCCTGACTCTAAAGCTGTGTGCCAAATATTTTGGGCATGTGTGTGTATCTTATCCATGAATTACTTGCAATTTTTCTCTATTAGTCTGTTACATTTTATTGTAATTGGCTGTTTTCATAATGAAGTGATATTACTGATAGATTAGTAATACAACATAATTAGGTAATCAGCTAGGCCTGAGTGCATGTAAACATTGCAGTTTTTATAACCAAAACACGGTTCTGCAACCACGAGTAGATGTGTAATCAGTCTTAAAAGGTGCACACAGGTGTGTTCATTTTGTTATGTTGTTTAACACATCTAGATTAGATTAACAGATCTAAATTAGTGCTGGACCCGGGAATTCAGGTACTGAAATATATTTATTCATTGGGAAGGTATTTATTTTATTTCGGGGTTTGGATATTTGTTGTTTTGTGTCAATAAAGGCAATCTGCAAAATACACTTTGTCAGCACATTTTATGCTATAGTTCATACTGTTTCACTAAACCTTCACATTTCACTGGAAATGTGGAAATGTATATCTCCTCAACTCTGCACTTCTTAGCTTCGCCATGTTCACACTTTAGTTTAGGTTGCAGTTGTAAATAAAAGGCAAAATCTAGGAGAGCTCTGCTGTTTGGAAACATTACAGATTTAACTCTGACAGGGCAATATGTGATCTGATTGTACTTGAGGTAATTCATTTATTTTTATGAATAAATGTAAATAAAAAAAATCTGTCCTGATCTATTGTCTCATATTCATCTTTTGATCCCAAATCCAAATGGCTTTAGCATTATAGCTAAAACAAAAGAATTGGACTTGCTGTTCCAGTGCTTTCAGAAGGGACGGTATATGGAATAACCATGGCCAAAGCATATAATTAAATACAAATGCACTGTATGTGTAAAAGTATCCAGACACCTACAAACCCAACATTTCTTTAATGTCAGTGGCACTGATGAGTTTGATGCTCCTTTCCTGAATAACACTTCAGGGAAAGTCCACAAACATCCCATACTCAACCTAGATGTTCTGATCAGGCTTGTTTAGTTCTTCCATCTCACTCACAATAAACCATTTCTTTTTGCTCTGTGACGTTCTGTGGTCCCCCACCTCTTTTGTGGATGCATTTTCTTTGATGTCACACTAGAAATATTATTTACAGTTGACCAGGGAAGCCGTAGAAGTCCAGAAACCTAATGAACAGGTTGGAAAGGTATTGTCCTATGATGCTACCATGTGGACTGTCACTAAGGTATTTAAAGCACCATGTTTAATGCTAATGTTTTTATGTAGAGATTACTTGTATGCAACAGATGTTGCTTACTGATTAGACAGGGTGTCTGGGTACTTTTGGACATATCTAATGTAAAAAGAGCAGTGATTGATGTTTATACACTTTGTATAATAAAGGTTTGTATATGCCGAGTGTGGTACATTTAGTAAGCCCACAGATGGTGCCTGTCTTGCTGGTGGATGATGATGGTCCAGCAACAGCATGATAGTGTAGCTAAAGCTATTTCTAGACCCAGCAGATGAAACTTGTGGTATTTCTGTCTTGAAAGAAATACGTGGAAAGATGACTCAAATGATGAAGATGATGAGGAAGAGGCCAGCAGTTCAGGGAGTGAGCAGGAAGGGAAAAAAGTTAGATCGAGACAACTTCCTGCTAGAAGGTAAGAGTGTAGCGAAACTTGGCCTATAGACAGCACTTGTATTGTTTGAAATAAGTAATTTGGTCAGTGTTTAAGGATAGTTGTAAATGAGAAATTAGTATGACTATATTTTTGTTCACGATTTCCTGTTTGTCATTTTGTGGCCTGTATTTATTCCTTATCATCTGTTTAGTGCAGAAGTAGATGTTATTTTCCCGCATGATATTTGTATCTCTATTTGCAATTCAATAGGTTGAAACCAATGAGCGCACAAATAAAAATCTCGTAGGTAAAAACTAATACAGACTAATGAAGCAAATGTAGTCATTTATTGCCACGCTTTGTTAGTTAATTTATATGGCTAAATAGTTAATTCACCTTTATAATAGTACATCTGTGTTAAAAAAAATATGAAAAAGCAAAAGAATGTTTCCATTTATGTTTTCATTTTAAGTTCACCTATGAATGTAGGAACTCATCCATGACTGCCTGTTTCATTGTGGTCTAAACATGAGGTGCCACAAAGGCCAAATTACTTTAGTCATTCATCAGCATAGGGACATACATATATGTGTATAAACACAAATAAAATGAGACAAAAAATTGTTGACATTCATAAATCAGGCAGTGGCTTAAAAAACCTACATGCCTGAAAATGCCTGTATTCACTGTAAGAGTGATGATTCAAAAACAGCTGATTCTAATGTATTGAGCAGTGCAACAAACACTGAAGGTGGGTTTAATGTAAGCAGAATGATGTTTATACAGAAAAGAACTTAATCTCCACTGCTAAGTATGGTGGAGCATCTGTGATAACGTGGTTACCCTCCAGAAGCCCTTCTTGAATCAGTGGCTTTGCGTTGCTCACCAGGTAAATGGGAGGGTGTTTAATATTTCTAGCTTAAAAAAATTTAAGTGTATTTTTGATTAAGCTAACAGACAAGTGTATATAACTAACATTCTGGTCCTAAAGTTAATGCATGTAAGACATTAAAATTTAGCTTCCATGTTTAACATGCAGCGCTGTATTTGCAGTTTTGTAACATACATAGTACACTGTTTATCCATCTATCTATCTATATACCTGTACACCTGATGGTGTAATGCCAAGTATGGTATGCTATGTTTCCAAATGTTTGTGGACAAAGTGCAAACATGAACCGTGCGAGGAGGATTATTCAATTTAGCATTGCTAGCCATCCTCATTTGCCCTCATCCTCTTTTGGCATCTTGTGCAAAATAAACAGCCTGAGACACGGACATTCAGCTGTTTTCTTGCCTCTGTGTTGGTAGCGCTCGTTTTCCGGCAGTTTTTTTTTTATTTCAGTAGCAGTTGTGACACCCTCTGACAGAGCATATTGCTCTTGTGCTCATTGTGTATGAGTTATGTTGATTTGTTTGGCACTAGGTACAACAAACTGCCCCATGGACTCACTTTTTAACTTGTCAAATCAGGTATTTACTGGTCAATCACCAAGGGTTTTTTTGGTTCAGGGACAGGTTATAGACTTTTCGAGTTAGGAGAGTTTGTTCAAGCTCCACTGTAAATCAAGTGTGTAAATCAGCTCAAAATGGTTTTCTGCTAACAGGTGTATAAATAACAGTAGTGAGTAATATTTCAGAATGGCTCTCTCTGACACACACACACAGACCTACAGGCAGGAGTTTTTGCATATAAATAAATGTGTGACTGTCTATTAACAGACAAAAACTCTACTGTATGTATTGAATAGCCTGTGTCCCTCTCTCCAACACACACAAACACAGCACCACTGAGACTTGTGATGTCTGCTTGCCTGATTGATTGCACTCATCCTGCCCTTTTTACCACTCCTTCAATTTTTCTCCATTCATATCTATTGGGAGCAGCCAAAATTACAAACGCACACATGTTCGTCTTACTTTAGTTGTGAGGAGTTTCCATGGACATAATTACTGCAGCTAATTAATGCTGTGACTAGTTATTAATTCTAATGCTAATTGCTAGCTCTAATGCTAAGTGCTAATGCCGATAGCTAATGTTGGTGTTAAGGCTAATTGCGTATGCTAACATTTGCTTTAATTCTAATTGCTAATGCTACATGCTAATGCTGACTGCTAATGCAAATGATGGCGTTAATGCTAATGCTAATTGCTAGCACTAATGCTAAACTTGGTGTTGATGTTAATTGCTGATGCTTTGCTACACACTAATGCTAACAGTAGCGTTGCTGCTAATTGCCAATGCTAATGGCGAATGTTAATAGTTAACTTTGGTGTTAATGCTAATACTCAATGCTAATGCTAAAAGCTAGTGCAGATTGTTAGCACTAATACTGAATGTTAATGCCAGTTACTAATATTAATGTTGGTGTTAATTCTAATGATGTTGATCTTAGTGCTGATGCTAACGTTAATGATAATGTTAGTGTTAAGTGCTAATAGTATTTGCTAGCACTAATGCTAATTGCTAGTGCTAATTGTTAATCCCAATTGCTAATACTAATTTCTAGCACTGCATCATTAAAATTGGCACTGTTGGACCTGGGTACACAGAGACTGCAACACACTCACAGTTTCTGCAGGAACTGCATTTTCTAGTTATTTAGTAACGAAACACTAATTGTTCTTCCAAATATTATTATTTTTGTTATTATTCCACCATTATTCAGTTTGTATCATAATCTATAGCTTTCAAGATAATGAAACAGGGAAACACTATAACGTCTGGCATGTTCAGGAAAAGTGATGCACTTGCATTTGTGGAAATTTCCTCTTTGTGGAAATGTTCATCCCTTTTTCCACTACACTAGTTTTACTGTGGAAAAAATGTCCTGTCTGCTTGAATGGGGATTTCTTAAAACTGTTGTAATTGTGTCCATGTTTGAGCTGCAACCACAGCTTTCTTAGACCTGATGCCACCTGGATTTCAGGCCCGTCATGTCAAATTACAGACAGCACTGTAATTTAGCTCAATTTCCCTCCATTCATTTCTTTTTGGATTAGCTAGAGTCAATGCTGTCATCTCCACTGTAGCTTTCACTAAGTCACAAATTAATTCAGTTTTTCTCTGATCATTCTTGTCTATAATCCCTATACTTTCACCTAGTGTTCGGCATCAGGCACAGGAAACTGCCCCATAGACTCCCATGTTAATTTCATGGCCATGAGATTTAATTTTCTCAAATCAGACATTTACTGCTCGACCCACACAGTTTTTACAACAAAACGATCACCAAGGGGTCCTCTCTTAGACTTTCTATCTCAATCTGTTATTCGAGTTATGATCATTTGTTCTGAGTGTGTAAATCAGGTCAAACAGTGCTTGTCTGTAGGACTCCACCCATTATGTGTGTGCATGTATCAAAAATGTATGCACTTCTGGTAGGCACTTTCGTTGCCTTGTACTTGTACTGAGCAATGACAGTAAAGTTGGGTCTATATCTATCTATGTAGTCATAGTAGCAAGTGCCCTCGTGTATGTCTATGTGTGTGTCTGTGTCTTGTCTGTAAGACTCCACCCTATTGTGTGTGTGTGTGTCAGCGAGAGCAATTCTGAAGTGGTAACTGGCAGTAAGTGCTGATATTATGCACTATTATAATTATATTTGCACTATTATATATAATAGTATTATATACTATTATATATTATGTGTTCAAGTATAGTATGTGTCATTCTAGCTGCTCCCAAATTAAGGATGAGCATTATTTCAAAGGATGGGTCCTAATGGCTCCTTGGCCGAGCCTAATGATTTTTGTGGCTGTAGCATAAACAGTGACAAAAATAGGGCAGTTTAAATAAAATCCCCATTCAAGCGGATGGGTACGAAGCCTGCAAAGTATAGTGGTAGCAAAAAAAATTTAGACACGTAAATTGTTCCCTCAATTTACTAATCTGTTTTATTGATTTACTAATCCGTTCCAACGATTTACTAATCCGTTACCTCGATTTACTAATCCGTTACCTCGATTTACTAAATCGTCCCTCAATTTAGTAATCCATAATAATAAAATAAGATGAAAACATGACATTTCATTGGTTGTGTGATTATGCCACTAGCATTAGTCGAGTCAGTGTCACTGTGATGTTTGTTGTCAAAGCAACGTTTCATCATTTCCTATTAGTAAGAAATACTGTAGTACAATCATATTTTGTTTACTAGCCTAAACTCATACTATTCATATTGGCACATACAGCGCCCCCCATAATTATTGGCTGTAAAAGCCTTAAAATAAATATAATTTTTATTGCAGAAGCATAATCTCACTCTCACACGCTTATTTAGAAAAAAGCAACCTTCAACCTTAAGTGAATAAAAAAAAAATAAAGAAAAAAATCCTGACTATAATTATAATAATTATTTCCTATAAAATTACCTGTTCCACAATTATTGGCACCCTTTACAATTTCTTGGAAATAAATGTATTTGAACCATTTATGTCATTTCTACTGTAGTTTATAAAGTGGATCAAAGTATCTAGGAACCTTTAATTAGTAATTCATCACTTCCTGTTTCCCTGGGGTATAAATATGGCATTACACAGAGGCCTATTTCTCTTACTCAAACATGGAAAAGACATGAGAACACACTATTTAAGTAAGGCAGATGCATGTCGACCTTCATAAATCAGGCAATGGCTACAAGAAAATAGCCACTCACCTGCAGATGGCCTTATCTACAGTCAGAGCAATCAGTACAAAAAGTTCAAAACGTCTGGAACTATGACAAACAAGCCTGGAAGAGGGCGCAAGTGTATCTTACCACCACGCAGAGTGAAAAGGATGGTAAGAGAAGTAAAACGTTCTCCAAAGCTCACTGTAGGAGAATTAAATCAAATACTAGCATCTTGGGGTTACGAGGTCTCCTAAACAACCATCAGGCGCTATCTACCTGCCAACAAGCTGTTTGGGAGTCATGCACGGTGAAAGCCTTTTCTGAGTTATACTCATAAGCGCAAACAGGTGGAGTTTGACAAGCGGTACTGGGATTTTAACTGGGACCGTGTGCTTTGGTCAGATGAGACCAAGATTGTTGCCAAAATGCTCTAACACTCCAAGTGGGTCTGGCGTAACACCAAGGATGAGTATGCAGAAAAACACCTCATGCCCACTGTTAATTATGGGGGAGGATCGGAGATGCTGTGGGCCTGTTTCTCCTCCAAAGGACCTGGAAACGTAAGGATACATGGGATCATGAACTCTTTGGAATATCAGGACATTTTGAATCAGAATCTGGAAAGCTGAAGATGGGTCGTCACTGGGTCTTTCAGCAAGATAATGACCCTAAACATGTGGCCAAATCTACTCAAAAATGGTTCACAAGGCACAAAATCAAGCTCTTCTCATGGCCATCTCAGTCCCCCGACCTCAACCCAATAGAAAACCGGTGGGGTGAGCTGAAGAGGAGAGTGCATAGGAGAAGTGCTATCTTGGCAAAAGGAGGTTGTACCAAAGTACTAACACCAGGGGTGCCAATATTTGTGGCACACATGATATCATTCAAAAGATTTATTTCTTATTGTGTTATTTTTTTCCCCCACCAAATAAAGGCACTTAAATTAAAGCTTAGATTTTTCTTTTTTTTTGCATTGTTGTCCTATATTTTTTTTTTTTTTTTTTTTTAAGAATATTAGAAGCCAAAGCACACTTCTTAACCAGGGGTGCCAATAATTATGGAGGGCGCTGTAGTATATACTGTATAGTATTAGTGTTAGTACACATCTCATACTATTAAGACACAATGACTTGATTACAGAGGATGACATGGACCGCTTGGATTTTATTCATTTTTACTCTGTTTAAAATACCTTAACATACTTTGGCTGTTGACACTGGCTGTGTCCCAGATGTGCACTATGCACTAATACTAGACAGTATACACTATGTACTAATCTTAATGGCATGAATTTAATAGTCTAGTACACCAAAAAATAACAAACTACACTGTTTTTTTTACTAACAGGACATGATGAACTGTTGCTAAGACAACAAACAACAACGTTGGCTTATGCTAGCAGCATAAATAGTAAATTAAGGGAATGGATTACTAAACTGAGTGAACAGATTAATGTTCACACAATTGTGGGAACGGATTAGTAAATCAAGGGAACAATTTACGTGTCTCAAATTTTTTTCTTTGCCACTATACTTCAAGGCCCCCATAGTTTGTGGAAAAACAAGTGTAGCCGAAGAATGAATGAACATTTCCACAAACTGTATACCAGCATCTCTCCCAGACATGACGGACATTTGTCTATATCTCTTTAGATGTAGGAGAAGAAATTAAATGAAAATCAGGTGGAATATCAAAAATTATGATAATGTTAGGAAGAACAATTACCATGTCTCTCTGCAACATACAAAATCAGGAAGAACAATTAGTATAACTAAATACACAAAATAATATTTGGAAGAACAATTAGTCATCTGCAACACACTAAATAATATATAATATATATGTACAATATATAAAAATGTAGTTAATATACAGACAGTATTAGAGCAAGTTAAAGTGAATGGTGGAACTGTAATAATTTTAAACTTAAGACCATAGAATGGTTTTGTATAGCAGCAATGGCAGGATCTTGTGATCTCCCTTGTTTACACTGTTACTGCATGCAATTCTGGGGTAACCATGGACAATCAACTGTCCTTTACCTCTCACAACTTACATGCTTAGGCTGATTGGGCCTAGCGATTGGGATCTGTCATTAAGCTATTAGTAAATTTCTAATAGTTTTTTTAATGTTGTTAATGGTGGTTCAGTGTGTGAAAGCTGTCTTAAGGCCACTGGCCCACCGGTCAGCTGCAGCACGTAGGGAAGCAGAAATGTAAAAAAGTGGCCTAGAGCAGTTGTTAAAAATATGTTGTTTGTGTGCCTACTTTACCCAATTGTTCCAGGCCACAGACCAAATTATCCACATCCAAGCAGCATCAGTCTCAAAAGGGACGAAAACAGAGGAAGCATGAAACATCAGACGAGGATGATGAAGATGAGGATGAGGAAGAGGATACACCAAAGAGACAGATGCGGCGAAGAACAGCTACTAAAGTTAGGTAAGAACTGACTGCTTTTGGTCTAGTCATGGTCACTGCCCTCAACATGCCTCTGAACTCAAGATTGTTTTCTAAGTATTTATTTCTTTGAAGGAGCAAGCTTCTTTAACATTTTATTGATTGGAGGTTGAAAGTTTGTGAACCCTTTAGAATTTTCTATATTTCTACATAAATATGACCTAAAATATCACCAGATTTTCACACAAATTATACTTTACATATTTGCAAGTGGCAAAAGTATGTGAACCTCTAGGATTAGCACTTAATTTGAAGGTGAAATTGGAGGTTTTTTTTCAATCAATGGGATTGACAGTCAGGTGTGAGTGGGCACCCTTTTTTATTTAAAGAACAGGGATCTATCAAAGTCTGTTCTCCACAACACATGCTTGTGGAAGTGTGTCATGGCCCGCATAATGAAAATTTCTGAGGATCTCAGAAAAAGAGTTGTTGATGCTCATCAGGCTGGAAAAGGTTACAAAACCATCCCTAAAGAGTTTGGACTTCACCAATCCACAGTCCGTCTGACTGTGTACAAATATAGGTAATTCAAGACCATTGTTACCCTCCCCAGCAGTGGTCAACCAACAAAGATCAAGGTCACAAAAGACCCCAGGGTAACTTTTAACCAACTGAAGGCCTCTCTCACATTGGTTATTGTTAATGTTCATGAGTCCATCATCAGGAGAACACTGAACAACAATAGTGTGCATGGCAGGGTTGTTTTTTCCTACTTTTGGGACGTGTGTGAAAATCTGATATTTTAGGTCATATTTTATGCAGAAAAATAGAAAATTCCAAAGAGTTTACAATCTTTAAGCACTATTGTATGGAAAAGATCATGGCTCTTTTTTCTCTTACTTTCATCTTTAAAATTAATTAAAGATTTCTGCATAATACGGTCGGTGGGCATAAGGTATGATTGTTGTGGAGCCTTTTTTAAATGAGTGTCTACTGACTGCAGTTATAAGGAGGACCAACATGATTTCGAAACTGACTCTGATGACCTGATTGAGATGGCAGAAGCGACAGAGGATGTGCAGGATGATGACAGTGAAACCATTGAAAAAGTCCTGGATATTAGGACTGGTAAGAAAGGAGGTGAGAGAGCCAGTTTTTTTGTTTCTGGATTGTAATCCCAGTTATTGAATAAGTTGGAAGCTTGTATATCACCATCTCTTTTTCAATTTCCTTTAAGGACCATTTTGAGAAATCGATTTTTTTTTAAATTCATTTAAAAAGGCATAATCCTGCTGAAGATGTGGAATTTGACAAAGCTAACAAAGGCAAAAAGCTAAAGCTAGCAAGAGAAAGAAAGAAAATCAGAATCAGCCAAAATCATAATCATCTGTTCATCTTAAGACATTGGAATCGGCCAAGGAAGTTGAAGTTTACTCATTTAGACAAGCTGTTATTTTGATCAATGGTTTTACATTTTTTTAAAATGTGTTTGGTTTCAGTAATCTATTTAGCTTCATATCATAACTGGCCAGATCTACTCGCTAAGGTAAATGAAATTAGCAAACTTGGACATTCATTGCACAATCAAGATTCTCTCTTCTATTTGTCAAGAAACAAAGACACAAAACTGACAAATATGTATTTTCTTAATTTGAAGTGGACATAGAACTTTTTCATACAAATTCACTGGCTGTGATGCTTATCTTTTCAAAATAATGGTGAATAAAATACGTCACATCAAAATGACCTTACGTCAAATATGTCACGTTTTTGTGACATGAAATATTTTCCCCAAAATAATTCATTCCAGATTTATTACAGCTTTTGCTGTAGGATAAAACAAAGTAAATGTTAGCAAAGTCCTACGAAAACAGCTTAATATTATTGGGTTTATGTTGGGTTAATCAGTCACTTGAATTGATGGCAGATGTGTACTGACAACTAATTAGCATGAGTTCGAATGTGATTGGTTAATTGTGAACCCAGGCAATTCCCTAAGTACAAGAGAACGTATCCAAACACACTTTTTTTTAGTTTTTAATGTTTTTTGCCTCTAAACAATGAAGGTGGCAAACAAGCTGAAATGATTTATAAAGGTCTAACTTGCACCACAAACACCTGCTATTTTAACAGGGGTGTGAAGACTGCATGTAGGATTCTGCCAAGATTATAGTCATTAACTCTGCAGGTTAACTGACATAGTTCAGTATTAGGATACGGCCTACTCTCAGTTTAGTGAGATGGGATTAGCAAGGCACCAGGGTATTGCCTAGAATTCAAAAATTAAAAAGGTGAATATTTTACAGTTTATGTAAATTATAGTATTTATATAATATTTATTTATTGTAGCGTTAAATTTTCAAAGAAAAATATGTTGCATGTACAAATCTACCTGTACTATCTACTGGTATAATATCTTAAAATACAGTATATCAGCCATAACATTAAAACCACCGGTCTAATATTTTGTAAGCCCCCCCCTTGTGCAAGGCATGGACTGCACAAAAATTATGAGGGTGTGCTGTGGTATCTGGCCCCAAGACTTTAGCAACAGATCCTTTTAGTACTGTAAGTTGCAAGGTGGGGCCTCCATGCGTTAAACTTGTTTATCCAGCACATCCAACAGATGCTCAATCAGATACAGATCAGGGTGCATTGGAGGCTAAGCCTTAAACTCTTTTTTTCAAACCATTCCGAAACAATTGTTATTGTTGTGTCTGGGTGCATTATCCTGTTAAAAAAGGACCGTGACATTAGGGAATACTGTTCCTGTGAAAGGATACATGGTATGCAGAAATAGGTGGTACGTCTCAAATTAACGTCCTCATGAATGGCAGGACCCAGGGTTTCCCAGCAGAACATTTGCCATAGCATCACACTGCTGTCTTGCTTCTTCCCTAGGTAAGCAACAGTCACACATTCAGCTGTCCACTTGAATGTGATTTATTAGACCAGGCCACCTTCTTCTATTGCTTAATGGTCCAATTCCGTTGCTCACATGCTCATTGTAGGTGCTGACATAGGTCAGCATGGGCACCCTGATCAATCTGCAGGTACACAGCCCGATATGGAGCAAGCCACAATGCACTGGGTGGTATGACACCTTTCTATTATGGCCACCATACAAAACCTGCAGTTTTGAAGTTTCTCTAAGGCATGTTGTGATGTAGTTTCTGTTTTTATATTGTTGCTGGGTGTTTTCTTGACCATTTGGTGGGTAAACTTTAGACAAACAACAGTTACTTTTGTTGTAACTTTCTTTCTTTTCCTTTTTTTTAAACAACGCCTTTTGTTTTTGTCTAAAATGCATGTGGATGACATTCTCACAGAATCTGTTAAAGAGAATCTCCACAAAGCTTTAATAAATGTATGCTTATGTTGTCATGGCAGACTTTTAGTGTGTTCAATGTGTTCAGTGCAGGATGACTAGTCATTCAGAACAATTTGGCTTTTTGAAACTTTTTTGAAAAAATAAGTATTTTTATGTTATTTTCTGTTATGTATTTAAAAAAAACAGGTAATGAACCATTAAACAATTTTATTTGTCCGGTTAAAGCATCAAAGGTACTCTTTTAATTATTGTTATCTGACAGTAATATTATTATTATAGTGTGATTGCCGTAGGCAAATGGGAATCACAAAATGTGTAATTACAAGGTACATCGATGTGAGATATGGACTCTGTTCCAACTCTAAATCGTCTGTCCTGTTAAGGACACATGGGCATTTACACATCTTTTGGATACCTGCACTCGTTTATCTGCCACGCCTGTTTTCATCCCTCGTTTTTCATAAGCCTAGTCATTTTAATAGGCAAGTACATAGAGGTTATTTAAATGGCACATTGATGTGAAATATGGACTCTGTTACAACATCCCTTTAACACACACACCCACTGTCATACCATCACCTGTCAGAACAAAAGTATTTGCACCCCCACAAACTCAAAAGACTCTACCTTTGCAAAGCTGCAATCACACTCACATTTTTTGCAGGAAATGCACCTCTCTAGTTGTGAATGTTGTCATAAATAAAATCAGGCACGTTGTAACACAGATGGTGGTAATTTGGGTGGTGCACAATACTGGCTGTCAGTAATTACCTAAAGTTTTATTGAGTGGAATATTGCAGTCAGTTGTATTTTCAGTTCAGTTCAGTGTTATTGAATAATGCCAAAGTAGAATTGTTTTTATATAACCTTATACATATATACATGTATATATACATGTGTGAGTTCTTGGACTATTTATTATATAATCATGTGAAAACTGGTTAATACATCCACCCCCAGACTCTGAAATCGCTCCATATTAATTTCTGTAATATTGGTTTAGTGTTAGTGTAGTAAAATCAGTCCGGTGTAGTCATTTAGTGATTTGTCTAAAGGTCGTGAGAGGGAATGCAGCTGTAATTAGTTTTACTCAGCATAAATAAAGTTATTTTAGTGCTCTGGAGCTTGAATAGTTGTGGTCCGAACTAATCAGCTTCCACTTAATGGCCCCCAAACTCAATCCTGATTAACCGCAACCAATTTTACAGCAGGCTTTACGTTTTGTCTTGCGAAGTGAAACATATCTACACTTCTCTTTATCTTTGCCTTTGCTTCTCAGTGCAATTTGCTCGTTTTATGAATGCGCCAGTGTGGGCCGGCACTGTTGCCTTGGCCTTTCATCCTCTAATATTTATCGTCCTACTTATTCACTTCCATTCGGTCGTCTCGTGACACTCTTTCTCTCTCTCTCTCTCTCTCTCTCTCTTTCTCTCTCTTCAACCATCCCTCCCATCCTTTCATTTCCTCCCTCTATTTGTGTATAGAGGGGTGGGGGGGGGGGGGTGTGATGAGGGGGAGTCTGTTAACCTCGTCTGACATTGCTCCTTATCGGCTGAGCGAGCTGCAGTGGATTATACGGTGGATTAATGTGAAGAAGAACCGGGCTTCGCTGCGAGACACTGCTGCTTGCCGCCATAACCGCTGAAGAAAGAAAGAGAAGGGAGAAAAGAGGGATTAATAAAAGTGTCAGCGGTGAAATTATGTTTGCCAACAGCCGAGTTACCCGAGAGGTCGTGTTAACGTGGCAAGGTTCGGGCTTCTGCAGATGCACAAGGATGCAAGCGTGCTTTTGCAAAGAACGCAAGTGCACGGTTACACGGATTCACACAGATATGCAGCGTGTGTGTTTTATGATGCTCCACATTTCATCTCCCATTACTGCCTTCAAGAAAAATAGAGATTTTTTTTTGCTTCCAGCTTTAAATTTATTCTCTCAGTCCGTTAACTTCAATCCAAATTGTCTATGAATTGTAAATAAGCCAATAAACAAATATTTATTTACATATTATTTTATACGTTTCTAAAAATCTGAGTTTTTTTAAGCATCTGTTTAGAATATCGAGGTTGTTTCTAAAATATATTAATATTTTTTTAAGCATTCGAATGATGAACATCCATGCAGAATTTTCTGCACTTTTGACTTTGAGTAAGTAATGATCTATAAAACGTATAGATATTTTTATCTATAAAACTATGGTAAATATACACATAATGCAGATAAATACTGATCAGGACAAAATTCTATTATAGGTAATAAATATGTAGAAAAAATATTTTCCAATTCATACCTTTTCCATTGGTTACAGGGTGGGATCAGGGCCATTTTATATTTGTTAAACCCACTTTTTAAATTTTTATTTTCATTTTCATTTTTATATTATTTTGACACAATACCCCTTCTGGGGCAAAACCCATTATAATACACCATATTTCATTTAATTCTGTTTTTCTTGGCCAGCCATAACCCCCCCCCCCCCTCTTCTGAGGACCGAATAATCTTTATAAGTAATAATACAACAATTCTTTTACTAGAACTAGACAGACAAAGACTTACACACACACACACACACACACACACACATACACACAAATAATAAAAAAGATACACAACAAACAGACAGATGAATAAATGGGGTTATATGGAGAATAATAATGTTTGTTTCCTCTTACAATGTATTGAGCTACTGGTGTTTGTGAGCTGTCTAATATATTGGTGTGTGTGTGTGAGTGTGTGTGTGTGTGGACCAGAATAATCTAGCTGAAGGTTTATAAGGCTCCTATTCATATTGTTTGGTGGGAGATTTGGAGGGTTGTTGATCTAAGAGGCTGATGAGTGCTGAGCAGGTTATTATATGTTTGTAGGTTTTGTTTCTGATTCAACGCTGACATCTTTTAACATATGTTCTGTTAGTGAGTTTTCCCAGTGACTGACGGTAATACAGTTTCTAGATGTCGTCACATTCAATTGTTTTGTTGATGAATGCTCTAAGGTTATAACAAATGCGTAAATATTAAATGAAAGTGTCATCAGGTGTAAAAATGATTGCCTTTATATAGTAAGAATCCAGTTGCCATATTGAAAAATATTGAGTCGAGGCATACAGCGTGAACGACAGCGAGAAGGACGGAGAGAGAGAGTGTGACAGCTAGCTGATGACAGAAAGACTGAGAAATGAGGGAATGTTCTGGGCCGGGGTTTGCTGCGACAGCTCGCCGAGTCTCTGGTGTGCTGTAAGGACGAATGACATGTGGATCATCTCCTCATTTTGAACTAGAGCCTGGGCTGAGATTTAATCGGGAGAAGTGGGAGGATTGAGAAGAGCTACAAACAAAAAACAAGAGCGACTTCTTCTCTCCGTAGCAAAATTCACACCACATTTCAGCCCGGAGAGCACGGCGATGAATTTTAAGAGACTCTGCTCTTTTTTTTTTTTTTATAGAGAAAAAAGCCCTGCAGGCATGACCTGACTCAAAATCCTACAACTAAAAACGGGCAAAAAAAAAAATCACTACGCCTTAACAGCAAACTGCGTGTAGTCAGGACTGACTCGCCTCGATGGTTGCTAATTAATGATTAATATTCAGAACGTAGTATTTTAAAAATTTGCATTTTAAAATGCTCAAAATGAAAATGAATCAAATGGAAAGATGGTGCAGTAATTGCTTTAATGCAGATGATGTGACCCTGACAAATCGAGATCATGATTCAAATTCAGTTTTTGGTTTTTCAATTTCATACAAAGTCATTTGTAAAACAAGCTACAAACATTAAACCAACCAGTAAATCCTGCCCCCAAACCCTACCCCTAAACCTACCTTCTAAAACTAACTCTAATCTTTACACTTTTTTACAAATCTCGAGCTAATGCCAAAACCGATAACAATAATTTTTTTTTTTTGTAAATATTATTAGCTTAATTATAAGTATATTTTATAATTAATTATAATTATAATTATAATTATAATTATAATTATATAAAGTATACACCTTGAAAAACACTTATAACAAAACTTTTCACTATATGTGAAGAACGTAATACATTTTTCTAGTTGTTACAGGATTGAATCCGTTTTTGCCATTTTTGATTCTAAATACACTTTTTAAATTTAACTTCATTCTAAATTTGACTTTAGTTTTGACATGGCCCCCCATCTGAGGTATATTCCAATGTAATTCCCTAATCCAATTTTCACTTGGGCAACATTCATTTATTGTGCTTTTTGTCTCAATTTAGCTCTTTGGAGAAAATAAAAAACAACAAGATGTGTGTTTGTGAAAATTTAGGTCACTGAAACAGGTTATAAAAATCAAGGTCGTGGTTATTCCATAAAAAAAAAACCATCTGGTGTTTTTAGAAACAACACCGCATCCCGTGTACATGATGAAAACGACTCATTTCTCATGTTTAGATTTCTATTTTATTTCAACCCAACAGGGACTTTATCACCAGATGATGCCTGTGCCATGGTGAATGTCTTTGTGGAGAGAAAATGTGTGAGCTGTCATTGATAGAGATGGAAGTGACGATAGAGATGGAAGTGCAGGATAGTTGTGGTTTTGCTGTCACTACTTAAAATAGTGGATGGAGATTTAAAATGTATCACAGTGAGAGATGAAAATGAGAAAGAAACAATTCCGGTAAATAACAGACAGTCTTGTCCGGATGGTGAAATGAGTATTTCAGGTGTAGTGATGGTGATGCGGTTCCATAAGAAATTATCAGATTAATACATTGTAACTTTTTAGTTATTGTGGAAAAATCTGCCATATTATTAAGCACAAGTTTATCCAATTTACTACTAATGCATTGAAGCAAACCTGGAGAAAAATACTCACTAACTTTAAACTTTATACTTTTAATGTCAGCAAGATTTACAGTTAGCACACTGTACATACACACTGTACCATGCAAGCTACTACTTTTAGTACTATATGATAAATTATTATAGCCATCATTCTATAGAAAATTATATTCCACAAGATTTATAACAAATTATTATAAATATTATTTAACTACTTTCTAAAATACGTTTACGCTGTTTACAAACCTTTTATAGCTTGATGTTTTTAAGGTGAAATTTCTACTTGCCAAAATAAAGTAACAATGGAATTAAAACCCAACACCTTTAAATACCTACAGGTTGCAATAAAATGTTCCAATTAGAGGTAAAATGATATTTGAGATTTTTTACTATATCGGCATCTGCCGATATTTGTGTTCAGAAGCACCGATTTAAAGTCAGGTATTACTGTGAGTGATTCAGTGATATTGGGAATACTTTAGATGTTCTGTGTCAGGTGTCACATGTTCATTAAACCAAACACAAATGTTGCAGGTTGCAGCAAGTGTGTTTGCAGCACCACTAATAATTTTTTTTAAGTATTACTTAAAAAATTAAGTATTTTTCATCTTAATTTATAAAAGTTGTATTTGTTTTATTTAAATGTACATTAAGTTTACACTTGTGCTCCAATAAATTTAAAAGATTTAGTTTGATAAAAATTCGAAAACTTTAATGTAAACGATTGACAGTTTTTTTATGTTTATACTTGGTCAGTGTATCGATATTGTTTGGTTAACTTTGGTTAAATATTTAAGCGCACAAAATTAAGATTCGAGAGATGGCTCAAGTCAGTGATCAATAAATGATGTTAAGTTCAGAAATGTGTTGTATGTATTGAAGAATAACTTTACACTTAACTATTAAAATACGAATAACTTTGCGATTAACTCTTAGAAAAGCACAAGTAGTCCACTAAGAGTGAAAACATTACATTTAGAGACATTACTGAATAGAATTATAATAAATCCTAACACTTATTATTAATAATAATGTTTATAATTAATATAATGGCACATATGTAATTATATTACAGTATATAAAAGTATACTTTTGTGTATGTAATAATATTGAATATTGTTAAATTAAAGATTCATTTTTTAGTAGCTGAATTTTTAGGAATTAAAACCTAATACATTCACATATCTACAATTTGCAACAAAATGGTTGATTAATATAAAACTACACTACAAACTTCAAAAAGAACAACACTTTTACACTTACAGGGAAATTTAGTATACTTCTGTAAGTATAGTGCACTTAGATAAACAAGGTGTAAATTAAATAAAAAAATGAAAAAAATAAATATAAATACTATTAATAATTATTAGTAATAATATTTTAAGTAATTATAATGGCAGATATTTTATTATACTATACTGTGTGTAATAATACAGTGTGTGTATGTGTAGTTTTATTAGTTATATTTAACATTGTCAAATAATTTGTCAGATTTTTTAACATTATACTTTTTTTAACTATATACTTACATTTTTAATATTCTAGTATATCTTGGAGATTACACGTAGTACACTAGGAGGTATGTATGTAACTATAAAATGTAGTTTCTGAAGAAACTGTGAGTGTGTTGCGGTGTGTGTGTGTCAATTATGCCTGTGACCTATACAAAATGTTATTTAAGTCCTATCTGTTCGAGCTCTTCCCATCAGACATTAATAGAGTAAAATTGAAAGCATGATAGAAAGAGAAGGAGGAGTGCGATCTGTTTAATTTGATGCGATAGGTTTCAGTGTATCTGGGTCAGAGACTGCCGGTTTTTATGTTTGCAGATCGAAAATCGACTGATTTACAGAAGTTAAAAAAAGAAAATTCCCATTCAAGTGAATGAGAATCTTTTTCCTGTAAAAACAAGTGTAGCAGAAGACTGAAAGCACACTTCACCACAATATACTGGACATTTCAGCATATGTCCCGTAGCGATAGAAAAGCTGTAGGATGTAGGTAAACCCTGAGAACTAGAACACACACACACACATATTTTATTAAATATTTTAATTAAATATATTAAATATATTTTACATTATACAATATATTCATTATTAGATTTATGCAATAAACATAAAACCAGATGGAAAGGAACAGAACTAAAACTCCGGGGTCTGAAAATAATTAGGAACTTGTCCGGCATCTTTGGATTTCTGGGAATCTGTTTTTACTTGGGAGTCCTTACAATAGCATTAAGTATTGTACAATTGCCTGGATTTTACAAAAGGAATTAAAAATCTAACATAAGCAATATATATATATATTTCAACATTATTTAATGGGCAGCCGTGGCCTAGTGTTTAGGGAACTGGTCTCTTGACTGGAAGGTTGTGGGTTCGATCCCCGCCCAGGGAAAGACACGACTGAGGTGCCCTTGAGCAAGGCACCTAACTCCCCCAACTGCTCCCCGGGTGCCGTGGTT
>JAOVVF010000032.1:9398110-9411367 GCA_028565595.1 Duopalatinus emarginatus | reverse complement strand
CTGTCAGAACAAAAGTATTGGCACCCCCACAAACTCAAAAGACTCTACCTTTGCAAAGCTGCAATCACACTCGCATTCTGCAGGAAATGCACCTCTCTAGTTATTATTAGTGTGATTGCAGTATGCAATCACACTATTGTTATCCGACAGTAATATTATTATTATTATTATTATTATTATTATGTTTTTTCTTATTATGTCGGGATTTGCTTTTTTTATCCCTCTGCTTTTCCTATTAATTTCTATGGGGAATCACAAAATGTCTTTCAGGTAAAACACATTGATGTGAGACATGGACTGTTCCAACTTTATCCATGTCCATTACTTTAACACACAAACAACCATACAATAACCTGTAAGAACAAAAGTATTTGCACCCCACAAACTATTTGTTAATCCTTTTATTTGCGCTCAGCAGACTCTACCACTGCAGAGCTGCAATCACACTTGCATTTTCTGCAGGAAATGCACCTCTCTAGTTATTATTATAATAACGGGATTTGCTTGTCCGGATTTCAACTCCCGCAATATTCGAGATATCGACACCGTTCCATCTGTCAAAATTAGATTCCGTTGATGACCCCATCGCTTGTTTACAGCTTCTGGATTGCTGCACTCGTTCACTCTAACACGTCTGTCCTGTTAATGACACACAGGCTTTTAAACAGATTTGGATACCCACGCTTGTTTATCTTCCACGCTTGTTTTCCTCCCTCGTTTTCTATAACTCCATTCATTTCAATAGGCTGTTAACTCATTGCACTGCAAATTTTAGTTAGTGTTAAGGCTAATGCTAATGTTATTTGCTAATGCTGACGGCTAATGCTATCAGCTAATGCTAATGCTAATTGCTATGCTGATTGATAATGCTAACGGCTAATGCTAATTGCTCATCCTAACGGCTAATGCTAATTGCTCATCCTAACGGCTAATGACAATTGCTAATGCTAACGGCTAATGCTAATTACTAATGCTAATTGCTAATCACTAATGCTAACGGCTAATGCTAATGGATAATGTTAACGGATAATGCTAACAGCTAATGCTTATTGCTAATGGCTAATCGATAATTGCTCATTGCTAATGCTAACGGCTATTGCTACTGGCTAATGCTAATCGCTAATTACTCACTGCTAATGCTAACTGCTAATTGCTAATGGCTCATGCTAATCGCTAATTGCTCATTGCTAATGCTAACTGCTAATTGCCAATGGCTCATGCTAATCGCTAATTGCTCATTGCTAATGCTAACGGATAATGCTCATGGCTAATGCTAACGGATAATGCTAACTGCTAATGTCAATAGCTAAAACTACTTGCTAATTCTAATGGCTCATACTAATGGCTAATGCTATGACTAATTGCTAATGTTAATAGAGCTGCAATCACACTCATTTTCTGCAGGAAATGCACCTCTCTAGTTAGATTTGTTATTTGTTTTGTACTGTCCTTGGTGCAACATTGTAACGAATACTCAGAAACCTGAAAAAAAGTAGATTGTTTAATAAATCCTTTACTATTTAGTAAAGTAAGTCGCATTCACATTGTCATTTAATTTCCGATAGCACTTGACTTATAGTGCACATGGTCATCAAGTAGGTAGGACAAAAGAAAAATGGCATTTTAGGGGTATTTATGCAGTATTTTGTGATATAACTAATGTTATTTACGCAACAAGTGCATGTTTTAGAATTTTGAGCATGGATTTGAAATTTCATGCGTCAGACAGGAAATATCCACTAATTTTAGAATGTCCACATATATTAGTTATCTCTCTGACAGATGATGTGCATTAGAGATGCACATTAAGACTTTAGAGAGAGTGAGAGCGAGAGTAGTGAATTTTCTGTAAGGGAAAGTCTGAATGCCTTAGGCAAAGTTAGCAATTTCTCTACTCCAGCAGTAGAGCCCACTCAGAGGGGCAAATGGGTGCCGACTCGGCAGCCTTGCCACAAAGCCGAAGCTAACATTAAGGCTCACCCGTATTAGCATGACTGCTCTTCACCTCACATGTCCGACGGGTTTTGTTAACAGAAACCTGAAAAAGCTCTGGTTATAAGAAATATCTTGTGGCACTTGAAATTATTTAGCAGCTTTAGTTAGGTGTATACCGGGTGCCAGAGTGCTGGACAGGTAATTTTATTTAGGCAATTATTTAGGTTTTCTGAGATATATATATAGGTGTGTAAATTAGGTTTCCAACTTGGAAACAGGAAAACTGGCTTTTACCTTGCAGCATAACCCACCCCGTGACAGGTGCTAGTAGGGCTGGACAGGGCTTGCCCATGCCGGTTATTTAGGTTTTTACATTTTTCTTAAACCTGAATCCTGGTGTCTGTTGTTTAGGTACATTTTGATTTCACTGAAGATGACATTGAACAAAAAGAAGTCAAATGCAAATATTGCAGAGAAATGCAAGTTATTTATTTTTTACATTTCCGAGAACTTTCTATTCACGTTAAAACTAAAATGTGACATTTTACATAAGGTGTTTTAATACTTTAGCACAATCTGTGTTAGTCAACTAAAAACAAAAAATAATAATAAATAAATGATAATTCATTAATTGTAATTGAGGAAAAATGTTCAATTAATCGTGATACTGATTTGAGGTCATATCACCCAGCCCTAGGTGCTAGTGTAACAAGTTAATGAATGTTACTCACTTCACTTACTTGACTTCCTGTCAGTGTTTTTTGTTATGGCTGATCAATGTGTAATTATTTCAGATTTTATTATTTCAGAACATCATAGAATTTATTTTTCCATCAGTGTTTCAGCCTGTGTATGAAACAAATCATATCTCCATGTACACAGTTACTGGAGCTTCCACCACACTGTATGCAGTAGAGGGCAGTGGAGATTCCGGAGCATATTTTGACCCTGAGAAAGAAGAAGGTGAGACTCAGTTCCTTATCAAATGGAAGGGCTGGTCCTACATTCACAACACATGGGAAAGTATGGACTCACTCACTCAGCAAAAGGCCAAAGGGATGAAAAAACTGGAAAACTTCAAGAAGAAACATGAGGAGCTCACTGCTTGGTAAAGAGATTTGGAATTCAATGATCTGTGTATGAACTTAAGAAATTTTTGTTTTAAATATTATGTATGTAAAATATTTTTGTAATATCAGTTTCTACGAATGACTGAATGATGAATACTTTTTTTTGTTATGGTTAATAGTAGATTGTTATCATTGAGTATTCAATATACCCTTCAATTGTCTGTAAAGTTTTAATTAAGACCCAGAATTTGTCCTTTCACAGGTTGGATAAAGCCTCACCTGAGGATTTGGAATATTACAACTGCCAGCAAGAGTTAACCATTGAGCTGAACAAGCAGTTTCAGATAGTCGAGAGAGTCATTGGCAAGTATACGCGATACTTTTTGATACAAGACTTATGCTAAAATGCTGGAATTGAAGCTATTTTGTTTGAAAATTTGTAATTTTATATTTTTTTCCAGCAATGAGAACTGGGAAGTCACAAGTACCCTCTGATTTTCCCTGTAGGTACTTTTTTATTTCACTTTAATTCACTACATTCTATTAACTAGAGGAAACAACATGTAAAATAACTTACAAAAAGTCAAATACACACTACTACTTCCAATCCATGTTTGTGTCTGATTTGTGTGATATTTATTCCTTTCACATATTTTGGTGGGTCTCAAACAAAAAATTATGTATGTGACTTTTGAAAATGTCATTAAACAAATACTTTTGACCATTTACCTCATTTGTCACAGCTCATAAGACCACATCTAATGAGCCTGAGTACTTGTGTAAGTGGATGGGTCTTCCCTATGCAGAGTGCACTTGGGAAGATGGTGCCTTGATAGGAAAAAAGTTCCAGTCTTGCATAGATAGTTTCCATAACAGGAATGTCTCCAAGACTATGCCATCCAAAGACTGTAAGGTGAGATTTTTATTTAAGCAAAATATTAAGTCTCTTTTTAGTATTTCTTTTCTCTTGTTACATGAAAGTCATATTATTAACAGTTAGCATTAGCAGTTAGCATTATCAATGAGCATTAAGACAAACGTTCACATTAGCCGTTAGCATTCGCAATTAGCATTAGCTATTAGCATTAGCAAGTCTCATTGGTCGTTGCCATTAGCAATTTGTATTAGTAATAAGCATTATCTGTTAGCCTTAGAGAGTTAGTATTAGCAGTTAGCATTGGCTGTTAGCATTAGGAGTTAGCATTATCCGTTAGCAATAAGCATTAGCCGTTAGCATTAGCCAGTATTATCAATAGGTAGTTCACTCATTCACTTCTGAACACTTTGTCAAAAGAATTTACAACTTTACAGGAATGTGGCAAACTTGATTTTGCAGTAACCTGTCAAGCTTGGTACACATACATCTAAACATCTAGGGCAACATTTATCGTTTTTCCTTAGTGGCCAGTTGAATAAAAATTGCACTTTTCGAACTAGTCCTAGGAATTTCATCTGATCGAGTCAAAGCTGGTCTTGCCATGGATAGGTCCAGTAACGACATTTTTGAGTTATGTGGCTCTAACTCTAACCCTAACCCTGAAATTCAGGAATTTTATTCAAATTGAGATTCTTAGCAAATGAGCAAAGTTTGAGTCTGATAGGCCAATAGGAGTTCTTGTAGTGCCAAGTTAACTAATTTGCACATCAGTACAGACATTGTATTTTCAAGCCTAAATGAACAGAACAGGAAATTTGTATCAAATCAACACAAAAGTCTACTGACACATAATCACATTAGGATGTGGCATGCCAGCTTTGAACCAAATTAGCCTTTGGAAGGCTCTACAACACACAAGTAGTTACCATGACTAAAATCATCAGCTTCATATTTTTAAAATTAAATGGGCATAACTTTGGAAAAATAGGTCATAGCAACTCACACATTTAATGACGTATAAATGATCACCGTAAGATGTGGGCTGCCAACTTTGGGCGACATCAGTGATTGGAGGGCTGTATATGACACGTTTGCACCCTTTGCATAAAACCACAGGCATTGTGCTTTACAATTTGAATGCACTGACACAGACTGGACAATAGGGTCAGTGTAGGCTGCACAATGCTCAAGGGGCTTTCTAGTGCATGGAGCCCTAAGCATAGTTTGTGGCTATATTAAAATCTTGTTTTTGTTTCCACAAGGTATGTTCCAACCCATTTAACAATTTTAATGCTTCCATCAACATGTTTAATATTACCTATTCAGACTCCAATACCTAGACCAAAATAATAAAATATTGTAGTTGTAAAAGTTGTAACATAGTTGATGTCTGAAGTCCCATCCAGCTTTCAACCTTAAAATATTTACAGAAGACATCCTGTTACTTTTTTGTCAAAATAATAAAAATGCTAACGACTTGGTCAGTTATTTTAGCTGCTTCTGTTATTTTTCTATTAAGTTCTACCTTTTCTTTGAAGGCCAAACATCAACTAAGGTTGAAGGTGTACACTTTTTTAGGTACACAGATTTAAGATATAGGCCACATTATCTTAATTTGCAGCCTACAGTTACAATTCTGGTGTCCCATGATTCGGTCCCATGTGCTAAACGGCTTTGCCATTCCTTATTATGTTGAAAATATCACATTAAGCTGCTTCAGGCCTCTTTGGCGTGAGGTGCGAGGACCCCGTAATTGCTGCTCAAAGCTATATTTTTTCTTTTTATTATGACGGGATTTTCTTGGCTAACTATCAACTCCCACAATTTTCAAGATATCAACAACATTCCAGCTTTAAATGTCCATCCCATTGATGACACAAGGGCTTGTGTAGAGCTTCTGGATACCCACAGTTGTTCACCGGCCACGCCTTTTTTCGTCCCTCTTTTTTTCTAATTCATTTCGTTGGGGAATCACAAAATGTGTATTTGAAAAGTAAATCGATGTGAGATATGCACTGCCTAAGTGGGCAGCATCCTTAGACAGCATATGTGCGTTCCCAAGAAAAGGACTGTCCCATTTAAAAGACAGCATAAGGTGCCTAGCTGGGCAGTGTCCTCATTTTAATAGAATTCTGAAGGCAGCTTGACATGTATCCTTCTCACTGAGGCAATCCCATCATGCAGTTCACCGGCTCAGAGTTCCAGTGTCAATTTTAAAAACATGGCAGACTGACTTGCCTCAGGTGACGAGTTATTTTTATCATTTCTCTTCACTATATTGCCCAGTTGCTGCATTATTTATTTAAATGAACATTTTAGATGCGAAATCAACATTAAAATAGATGAGCTGATTTGATGTGAATGTACTTTTAGGGGTTAATTGTGGAAAATTCATTATTTCTGTAGGAATTGGGTCTATGCATCTTTAAGAATTTTATAGAGTTCATGCTGACTATGAAACGTGTCCCAAATGTGCTGTAACCTTGTGGGTTAGAATGCTGCCGAATGAAAGAGCTGCCTTCGTTGGCAATGACTGACTTGGCAGCTGCCTTCCAAATGGAACACACCCATGGACTCTATCCAACTCTAAAACATCCATCCTGTTAAGGACACAGGCATTTACACAGCTTTTAGTTACCCGCACTCATTAACCTGCCGCGCCAATTTTATCTCTTGTTTTTTATAATCCAATTTATTTAAATAAACAACTACATAGAGGTTATTCATGTGTTTGACAGGTACGTTGATGTGAGATATGGACTCTGATTCCACTTTAAACCATCTGTCCTGTTAACGACACGCAGGCTTTTATACAGATTTGGATACCTGCACTCGTTTACCTGCCACGCCTGATTTCATCCCTATAACCCTAATTTCTAACGCTTACTGCTTATGCTATAATTTCTGACTGGTAATTGCTAATGGTCATTGCTAATGCTAACGTTTTTTTTATGCTAACGGCTAATGCTAATTGCTGATGCTAATGGATAATGCTACGTGCAAATGCTAATGCTAATAACTAATGCTAACTGCAATGCTAACGGCTAATGTTAATGCTAACGTCTTATGCTAATTGCTAATGCTAATTGCTTATGCCATGCCAGTTTTTGTCCCTGTTTTCCCCCCATTAATTTCTATGGGGAAACACAGCATATGCTATTTATTTAGATAAAAAAGGTAAATCGATCTAAGATAGACACCCCTTTAACTTCAAATGTCTGTCTCATTGACATACACACTCATACAAGCACCTGTCAGAACCAAAGTATTTGCACCCCCACAAACTACTTGGAAATCTTTTAATTTACGCTCAGTTGACTCTGCCACTGCAGAGCTGCAATCACTCTGTTGTTAGCTAAAAGTCTGTCCGGGTATCAAGTCCTGCAGTTTTCGAGATATTGACACCGTTTCAACTTTTAAATCTGTCCTGTTGATGTCCTGTTCCACTGGAAAGGTATGAAAGCTAAGAACAGAATTGTACTTAACAGAAGCCTCACAAAGTGTTCTGTGGTCTATCCAATGCGTCGCTGCTTTTTATATAGTTTAAACCTTATGTTCAGTAACGCATGTTTTGTCTAATAGCTCATAAAGTGCAAAACAAATCTATGAAAAAGTGGTTAAATTTATTAAAAGGCGCTGAAGTCACAAGCTAAACAACAAACTATATGCTTCTCTAAGTCGCAAACTTGGCTGGCTTATTTTTAAGCGGAAACACGTAGGGACCACTACGTGCACGAGTCCATTCACTCATTGGTATTTGAAGGCATATTTGCCTGTCTGGGGAAATATTACTATAAGAAAATTAATATAAGTGTTGATTGCTAATGCTAACGTTTGAGTTAAGGCTTATTGCTAATGGTAATTGCTAATGCTACTTTTCTGATTGCTAATGCTAACGGAATGCTAACGTTTGTCTTAAAGCTAATTGATAATGCTAATTTCCGATTGCCAATGCTAACTGCTATTGCTAATGCTAATTTCGGATTGCTAATGATAATGGATAATGCTAATGATAGTGCTAATTGCTAATGCTAACGTTTGTCTTAATGGTAATCGCTAATGCTAACTGCTAATTCTACTGTTTATCTTAATGCTAACGGTTGTCTTAATGGTAATTGCTAATGCCAATTTCTAATGCTAGCTGCTAATAATAATTTAGCTGTAATCACACTCACATTTTTCTCTCTAGTCCTAATTGTTCACCTAACCCCTGTTTGCGTCTAATCAGCAGAATCTTGAATGTAATATGGCAAATCAAAATTAAGGCATTCCCTAACTCTGTGTTTTTACCCTTTTAAAGGTGTTAAAACAGAGACCTAGATTTGTGGCTCTGAAAAAACAGCCATCATATATTGGAGATGAGAACTTGGAGCTGAGAGATTACCAGTTGGATGGACTAAACTGGCTTGCACACTCTTGGTGCAGGTACCTTGAGTGTTTTACTTGGGTGTTTATTTTCCATATTATATTTTCTAATCAAATGAATGAAATTTTCAATTAATCAAAGTTTCTTAGCAGTGTATTGTATACAATTAACAAAGACTTTGCGTAACTGTAAGCATCTTTCATGTTTTGCAGTCTACATTACATATATATATATACATATACATATATAGTAACCCTAAACTTAATGTTTTGAACCTAAACATTTTTTTAAAATAATCTAATATTAACAAAAGTATTTGTTTACCTGACCTGAACTCAAATGTGGGCTTTCCTCAAACTGTTGCCACAAAGATAGAGGCATACTGCATTAAGATTTTTCCTTTACTGATAACTATAAATCATTATAGTTTAAGGAGTTTTATATGTACAGGTGAGCTTAAATTTACATGGCAAACATTTGCATGTTTTTCCAAATGTACACTTGTGCAAACTTATTGCAGGCCATATGTTTGTCTGTCAATTTTTTATGTCTGTATCAGTTGCTAATTCAGATTACTCATGTTGTCCAGGTGTAACAGTGTTATCTTAGCTGATGAGATGGGCCTTGGGAAGACGATCCAGACCATTTCATTCCTTTCCTACCTGTTTCATCAGCATCAGTTATATGGGCCCTTCCTCTTGGTTGTGCCCCTCTCCACACTCACATCCTGGCAGCGCGAGTTCAGTACTTGGGCTCCTGACATGAATGTTGTGGTCTACTTGGGGGATGTTTTGAGTAGAAAGATGGTACAAATGCACTTGATTGTCTGAATGGTTTTTTGTTTTATATATAGTTTATGTATGAATGTTTCATGTTTTGTTAATGTCTGTGTTTGTTTGTGGGTTTTTTTTTTGTGATTTTTGTATTTTATAGATTCGTGATTATGAGTGGATTCACCAGCAGACCAAAAGAATAAAGTTTAACACACTTTTGACCACATATGAAATTCTACTGAAAGATAAGGTGACAAAAATATCTTCACTAGTGCAGACTTTCAAATTTATTTATGTAATTCTAGTCTCTTAACGTGTTTGCAGTGAAAATGTAGTAGGTTTTTGTTCTTGTTACTGCAGGGTGTTTTGGGAAACATAAACTGGGCATTTCTTGGGGTTGATGAGGCTCACCGACTGAAGAATGATGACTCTCTGCTGTATAAAACACTGATGGATTTCAGGTCCAACCACAGGCTACTTATAACAGGAACACCGCTGCAGAACTCACTTAAAGAGCTGTGGTCCCTCCTGCACTTTCTAATGCCCGACAAGTAAGTTCTTTGTGTTGTTAACTGTAGATGTCAGAAGATTCACACTGATATTTAAACTTCAGAAATGCATAAACATAAATGCAAAATAGATAGCCATAAATGGAAAATAAATATTGCTGATTTTGTCTCTTTTAAATTCATGTCGGCTCCCAACAGCAAATTTTAAAAACTTTGCTTCTATACCAAATTTGATATGTTCTGCAGATGGTAATTCTTAACCTTTGCTTTGTTTCAGGTTTGAGTTGTGGGAGGATTTTGAAGAGGAGCATGGTAAAGGCAGGGACAATGGCTACCAGAGCCTGCACAAAGTACTTGAGCCCTTCCTTCTGCGCCGTGTAAAAAAGGATGTCGAGAAATCGCTGCCTGCCAAAGTGGAGCAGATACTCCGAGTGGACATGTCTGCCCAGCAGAAGCAGTTCTACAAGTAGGTCCTCCAGTGTATGCACTGTGAGACTTCATGTTTTGCTTTTACGAAAAATTTTGTATTTATTTAGCCTTATTTGTCCTTTACTTAAGGTGGATTCTTACAAGGAATTACAAAGCTCTATCTAAAGGCACCAGAGGTAGTTCCTCAGGTTTCCTTAACATTGTCATGGAGCTGAAGAAATGCTGTAACCATGGCTTCCTTATCAAGCAGCCAGAAGAGGGAGAAAATGAGAGTTCTCAGGAACATTTGCAGGTAAGACAATAATAGGAGGACATAAATGATTGTAGATCTCATTCAGATTAACTCTAATTTAAACTGAATTTTGTTCTTGGGCAGGCATTAGTCCGTGGAAGTGGAAAGCTTGTGCTCTTGGATAAATTATTAACAAGACTGAGAGAACGAGGCAATCGCGTGCTTATCTTTTCTCAGATGGTCCGTATGCTGGACATCTTAGCTGATTATCTGGCCATGAAACGCTGTCCCTTCCAGGTATCAGTAAAAATGTTTGTGTTACTTTTTTGTCCAGCAGATTAACTGTAAACTTGTGTGTGACATATTCAGGATAATTTTGACACTCACAAATCCTAATATTACCAATGTTCTCTATAGTAATGGTTATTTTTCTGTTCCTATTTACAAATTTATATGTTTCACTGTATAAATGCTGATTTTATGTGTGCTGTCTATGGACTGGGTTCTGAATGCTTGTGTGTCAGAATGTTTGGAGTTGACCTTAGGCTGACTCAGGTGTCAGGCTTACAGCGATATCTTGGATCGTGCTTTATTTTTATCCACGGGTTATTTTTAATGTGCATAGCTTGGGTAAGACAACACACTGGGCAACACTTTTGACTTCAGCACTTATTTGGGGAACAAATTCCCCAGTATGCAAAAGTGGATTTTTTTTTTTTGTTTTTTTTTTTGAGAAAGTGGTTTCTTTTTTTTCCTGTTTAGAGATTGGACGGCTCCATCAAGGGAGAGCTTCGGAAACAAGCACTCGACCATTTTAATGCAGAGGGTTCTGAGGTATGTGCCTCAAGTGGAGCACTATGGCTTCACAAGCAGTGTGGCTTTTGTTGTTGTTGTTGTTTTTGTAGCTGTGCTGGTTAAGCAATATTTCTGCATTATATTGAATTGTGATTTACATTAGGAAAGTGAAAAAAGCATAGATGGCAATTGCTGTGGTTGGACATGAAATTAACCTGTTACTCTGCTCTTAATGCTTAACTTTCCTCTGCTTCAGGATTTCTGTTTTCTGTTGTCCACCCGTGCCGGGGGTCTGGGCATTAACTTGGCCTCAGCTGACACTGTAGTCATCTTCGACTCTGACTGGAACCCTCAAAATGATCTGCAGGCCCAGGCCAGAGCTCACAGGATAGGCCAGAAGAAACAAGTAACATTTCTTAGCTTTGAATCTCATGGACATCTTCTTAAGAGAAACATCTAGTGTAGGGTATTGTTACACTAATGTCTTGACTTGACTCGATCTTATTTGCCTGTTTAGGTGAATATTTATCGTTTGGTAACAAAAGGCACTGTGGAGGAGGATATTATTGAAAGGGCAAAGAAGAAGATGGTACTAGACCATCTTGTCATCCAGAGAATGGACACCACTGGAAGAACAATACTAGAAAACAACTCGAGCAATTCTAAGTAAGCGTTTATTCCATTTCTGTACTTGTGAAATTGCCATTGAACTTTTTCTGAAAACTACAAAATAATTTTTATTTCCAGTTCAAATCCTTTTAATAAGGAGGAGCTGGCAGCTATCTTGAAGTTTGGTGCTGAAGATCTGTTTAAAGAACCTGAAGGGGAGGAATCAGAGCCACAGGTATCTACTTTGTTTACCAGTTTTGTGTAGAGACTAGATGCATTAATAACAATTGTGGTATTGTACTGTACTTATTTACAAAAATGCTATCACACTAACATATCACATGATATCAGAGGTGAGAACATTCTTTTGCAAGTTTTAAGTCAAGTTTTAAGTGATAAGCTCAGGTGAAGTTACAAGTCCTTAACTTTATGCTTTTAAGATAAAGTTAAACAATTCATATGGGCTCCTCACCAATTTAAGGCCAGTGTAATAATTATAGTAAATAAACACAAGTCATGTAGGCATCAGTTTATTTTTATATGAAGAGTTGTAGACTTCTTAATAAGTGTACCAGTGTATCTAAGTTCAGTTATTTGATGCCTTGGTTTTGGCTTTGCTTTTTGAAACCTCAAATGCCAAACAAGTTGTTGCTTTTGTGGCTGATGATGATGTCGCAAACAACAACATTTTTGTACGTAAGGGCTTCTAGGTTTGGGACCTCAGCTACCACCAAGTGCCTTTATTGAATGAGTGGTACGTTACCCTTGTCATTGTTGACACTTGGAAACATTGATGATTTGCTGAAAATAATTTGTCGTAAAGAAAATATTTCATTCACTGCACACTGTTAAATGTAAATTTATCTTTGGTATTGAAAGTGTATGAAATCTTTCCAAAGGGCTTAAGTCATTGAAGTCAAAGTCAAGTCCGAAGTCTCCTTTAATTCTGTTGAGTTGAAGGCTATCACATTTCGAAGAGTCCAGGTCAAGACTAAGTCACTTGAAGACAGCATGATGCTATATTATGTATGCAGTGTGTTGTAGTACGAATGAGTTTGACGTGAAATGTCAGTTACCTGGACATATATAACATTTAATGCTGCCAATTAAAGCAAGTGTGAGTGCGAAGTGTGCTGTGGGAAAATATATCAAGAAGAGGTACTACAGTCTGGTCTAAGAATACTAGTAACTTCAACACTTCAACTAAAAACGAACTAAAAACATTTGCAATCTAAATAGTGTCTTTAAAAAAGTGCAGCCAGTCTGAAACAGAGTAGGAGAGTAAGAGAGCCTTTAATTATAGCCATGCTTGCTGATACTGCATTGTGCTGCTCTTAAGTTAGTTATAATCATGCAAAATATTAAAGGCTGTTCAAATGCCAGAGGTAAAGCAGAGATTGCTTAATAGTAAGTAGGTTAAGTAGGTTAGACATTTTACTGGCTGTGGAAAAAATGTGTTTCCTGTGCTATGCAAATGCAGATAAAGTAGGAAACGCAAAAGGAAAATGATCTTACAATGTCACCCCCACCCCCAAACCCCCAAGGAAATGGACATAGATGAGATCTTGAGGCTTGCTGAAACCAGGGAAAGTGATCAAGGTTCCAGTGCCACAGATGAGCTCCTGTCCCAATTTAAGGTATGTTGCAAGGTTTAACTATATA
>JAOVVF010000032.1:9377701-9398010 GCA_028565595.1 Duopalatinus emarginatus | reverse complement strand
CTGTATTTTATTTATTTGGAATTACCTTAAAGCTATAGTCTATAATCCCGCAGTGTTTTGTTTTAGCCGCCCGCTCCTGCCCGCCGCTAAGTGAAAACCGCCCGTTCCCGCAAGTTTTGCGTCCCGCGGGACCCGATCCCAGTGCAGACCTCTAGTCTGTTGCACCTGATATCTGTAGGAGACTGTCCAGAAGGCATGGCACAACATTACTCCAGGCATCTTCTGTCCACATGTGGAATCAATATTGAGTTTCTGTGCTTCTCTGGGCTAGAGGGGGTTCTACATATATATATTTTGAATTTTTTTTTTAAAAAGTGTTTGCTGTGGCAGGTGGCTAACTTCACCATGGATGAGAGCACACCAGAGCTGGAAGAGAAGCACATGCGAAACTGGGATGAGATCATTCCTGAAGATCAGAGGCGGCGGGTGGAGGAGGAGGCAAAGCAGAAGGAGATGGAAGACATTTACATGTTGCCCCGGAGTAGAAGCTCAAATAAAAGAGTAAGTTGTCACCTTCCTGAAATTTATACAAGAATATTAATAATCTCTGTTCAGTTTAGGTTTAGTGTTCTCTACCTTTTATAAAGGCCAGTGTTACAATCCACATTTTCTTAATAATGTAAAGCACTGTAACCAGTGAGCCAAGTCCAAACCTATTCCAGCATTCGATGCCCCTGTACATAAAGCACAGCCCATAAAGACTTGGTTCCTGAGGTTGGTGTGAAGAAATTCGAGCTGCCTGCGTAGAGCCCTGCCTTCATCCCAATCTGGATGAATCATAAATAAAGTGGGTTTTCTGTGGGTCAGACCTGAGTGTGTATCATTATTTTCTGTGTTCTGAGATCAGACTTGAGTGGGTCTCAGAACATACAAGACCATGTAAAGAATAAAGATTCTTGGTTAAAATCCATTTTTACTGTTTCTCTCTTTAGAGAGATTGTTAATGAGCTTTTCTTTAACTTACACATGCATGTTAAACAGCATATATACAATAATTGTCCAGACAGAGAACAAGGGATTATTTAAACAATAAGAACTGAACTATGTACAATAAATCTTATGAAAATCTTCTCAGGCTCAGGCAAATGACAGTGACAGTGACGTTGGCTCAAAGCTCAAACTGAAGAACCACTCATCGGGTTCAGAGAGTGAGACGGATGACAGTGAGGATGATAAGAAACCCAAGCGACGAGGCAGGCCACGTGCACGCAAAAACAATGTGGAGGGCTTTACAGATGCTGAGATTCGCAGGTAACATATTCAGTTGCATCTTACTGCAAAAGCAGTAGACGTTTTTACTGTCATTAAGTGAAAATACATGTGAAATTCAGCTTATTTGTTTCAACAGGTTTATAAAAGCTTATAAGAAATTTGGTGCTCCACTTGAAAGGTATGGCTTTTTGTGTCAAGCAAGCATACACAAAATCCATGGCTTATATTGCCATATAATTAAAGATATTTCATACTTTAATTTTGATGCTAAAGTTTTGATGCTTGGTTTTGATTGATTGTGTTATTTCCAGGTTAGAGGCCATTGCCCGTGACTCTGAACTGGTGGACAAATCCATAGCAGATCTAAAGAGACTGGGAGAGCTGTTGCACACCACATGCATAGCTGCAGTACAGGACCATGAAGAACAAATAAAGGAGAACCCCACAGAAGGTGTGTTCTATCTTTAAATTTTCTTCTAAGTAATAAACAAACACACACACTAGTGCAGTATATGTAGCATAAAAAATATGCTGTGTAAATGTTAAATATATATATATTTAACATATATGAATTTATATATATATGTATTTGTGTCGTACAGATATATATGTGTGTGTGTGTGTATATATATATATATATATATATATATATATATATATATCTGTGTGTACACAAATAATTGCACAATATAGTTCTAAACAACATACTTCAGACTTGGCACAGGTGTTTTTAATTGAAATAGGTATTTCTTTGACAGCTCAGATAGTGTAAAGGACATTGCATAAAATTAACGACATCTAAGAAAATGCAAGATTAAAAATGCAATGCAACTTTGCTAAAAAGAAAATGAAAAGAAGCCTAATAAATATTGGGAGAACATTCTTTGGTCAGATGAGACCAAGATCATTTTTTCAGCTCAGATAGTGTCCAGCATGGACCAGGACTATCACAGTGAACGCAATAGTCCCAACAGTGAAGTATTTATAAATGGCACTATGAATGCCTGTGGATATACTACATTTACATTTAGGGCATTTGGCAGACACTCTTTTCCAGAGCGACTTACAAGGCTACTGGTATTACAGGTAGGCCAACCTAGTGTTAGGAGGACCCTTATTGGTATAGCACAGACTGGCTGTCCAGACCAGGAATCGAACCCAGGTCTCTCACATGGCAGCCAATGATGTAACCATTGTACCACACCAACCACTACCACAAATACTAGCTGGCAAGATGACTCCCACTCTCCAGAAGCTTGGCAGAGGAGGAATATTCCAGCATGATAATGATCCAAAGCACACTCATGAAGGAATTTCTAAAGAAGAAAAAAGTGAAAACTATGTCCTGGCCAAGCATGTTGCCTGACTTAAATCCAATAGAAAACCTTTAGGGAATTATAAAGAAAAAGGTAGAGGCAACACAACCCCTTCAGCAAAGACAAGCTGAATTTTTTTGTTTTGTTTTTTTTTGTTTGCTGTTTGTTCACTCTGTAGCTAAAGGGCCAGGAAAAAGGCGTGGGATTAATATCAAGATCTCTGGGGTTCAGGTAAATGCCAAATCCATCATTCAACATGAGGATGAGTTTGAGCCTCTGCACAAGGCAGTGTCCTCCAATCCCGCTGAGAGGAGCAAGTATGTTCAAAACAAATCACTTTTTAACTTACTCATCATTTTGAACTGTATTTTGTCCTCTACTGAGTGATCTTAGTGTAGTTTCTGTTTAAAACTAAGTACCAACAGATTGCCACAGTAATGAACTAATTCCTCTCTATGACGTAGATTTCAGCTGAGTGGTCGTTTGAAGATGCCACACTTTGATGTAGATTGGGATGTGCAAGATGACACACACCTGCTGTTGGGCATCTATGAGCATGGCTATGGCAACTGGGACCAGATCAAGGCTGATCCTGAGCTGAAACTCTTGTACAAGGTATACTCAGTCTGGTTGTGACTTGTTTAGTCATGTTATGGTTTGCTAACCAGAACTAACTTGCCTGCCTAGATATTACAGAATTATTATTGTGTTGTTATTATAACAAAATAATACTAATACTACTACTACTACTAATAATAATAGTAATACTAATAATAATACTAATAATAATAATAATAATTATATTGTCTTTCCATAAGGTTATATCCTGTGTATATATACTTCTATTTTGCTGGTTGAATTTAACATGTTAAATTCATCAAACATTCAAACATTAAATTCATGAACACTGAGACAACTTTCTCCCTTACTACTGAGCCCTTGTCTGTCCTTAAAACTTTTGGGGGTTTTTCAGCATCTTGATTTTTGCACACACATTCATGGCCTTATACTACACTTGCTTTGTTCCACTAGCTCAACTAGTAAAAACTGCATCTAACGTAGGAATTACTCAGTAAACATAAACCACTGATCTATCTTCTTTCTAAAAAAATAATCTTAAAATCTTAATCTCAGAATATTCCCCCCTTTCTGACATCTTAAACTTGGTGTTTTCTTTGATTCCCCCACTAACTTTGAGACCCATGTAAAAATCCCCAACAGGACTTCTTTCATCTCCACAATATTGCATATGTCTACTGTTTCCTCATTGATACTGATGCCAAACTGTTGAAAAGTGGTTTCATTTTGTCTCATATTGACTACTGCAATTATCTTTTATATCTTCCTGCTACATTATTCAACCAGCATAAGTATATCCAAAACTCAGCAGCTAAAGTCCCCACGCTGACTATGCACACCACATACATTTTTTGGTATTAAGTGTCTTTGGGGACTTAACAGTATCTTTTTTTTTTTATAATGTGTAGATTCTTCCAGACAACCCTGATAAGAAGCCACAGGCAAAGCAGCTGCAAATGAGAGCGGATTACTTGTTGAAGATCCTAAAGAAAGAACAGGAGAGTAAAGACACATCCAAAGTAGAAGACGAGGTGAGTATAGATTAGACCTGAAATAGCATGACATTACAGTAGAACAACTCATTCCAGAAAACATGCTTTTGGTGAACTATAGTAGAGGTACTTATTGAATTCTTGTATAGCGAAGTATTCCTGATGTACAACGTTCTGCAATTACTGATTGACAGCATATGGACAGCATATCAAGTCCAATAGGTGCATATGTAAAAGTGGTGGTGGAGATTATGCATTGGAGATTATGAAAAGGTCAATCTCAGCCTGTGAAGTCTTGTTTGGCTAAAATTTTGTACAATTTGGGTATCGAGCAAATAAGGCTGACCTCTTAAAATGTATACCACAGTTTGTTCACCATAGCTAGTGTAAATAGCACTATTTTCTATTGTTTCTGTCAGTACAATTAATGGCTAATTACTAAATTCCAGAGTCAAGGACTTTTAAGACAGCTCTCAGATTTTGTAAATGCTACTCTAAACAAACTGAATTTACAAACTAGGCAGTTAGAGACTAAAAATAACCTTGATCTGGCTATTTTCCTATGATCTTTTTTAACAGCAAGGCATATTTCAAAGAACCTTTGCTCATCATTCAAGATAAAAGATAACCATTTGTCTTATTCCCAGTGAAAACAGGTGTTACAGTATAATGTATACTTTGCTTATTCTAATGATTATAAAATAATTCAAAATATATCTTTGCTTCTTTCACAAAAAAAGTATTGAAATTAAATTGTACAGTTTTGTGCAGAAAGTATTACATAGAATAATATGTGTGTTATTATTATATAAAGAGCAGAGAGCAGTAAACAAAATTAGCCGATGGCTAATCGCTAATAAGTGTACTGTGTGTTATTACAACTGACAATTGAATGTGGAGTTCAGTGTTTGTAGTTTAGAGGGTATAATAAATAAGTAGTTTGTGTGTTAGCCAGAGTTCAGCCAGTTAGAGTGATGGCAAGGCAAATGTATAAGATGAAGATGCCTTTATTTGTCATACATACATTGCAACACAGTAATTTTTTTTTTGCTTATCCCAGCTTGTTAGAAAGTTTGGTTAAGGGCCTTGCTCAGAGCGCCAACAGAGACAGCTTGGTGGTGCTGAGTCTTAACCCCTAACTTTCTGTTCAGTAACCCAGAGCCCAACAGTGGCTGCTTGGTGGTGCTGAGGCTTGAACCCCTAACCTTCTGATAAGTAACCCAGAGCCTTAACTGACTTAACATTCCTGCAGCGTCTGCTTGACAGTTGAAAAGGCTGCTATTAAATAAAGTGACTCTGATTAATCCCATATGAAGGTTAGCTGTTTTTCTGACATGTACTTAGTTGTATCTTACAGCAAAAGTCATGGTCTGCATAAAAGACCATGCTTAAAAGCTGACATAAGAATTTAAATTGGAATTTAGTATATTTGAATTATATTTATGCAACATTTAATATACTTAAAATATGTAATGGCATAATTCCTAAATTTAAACTTTAACAATTATGTTGTGTTGTTTTTGGTGATGAAATTTGCTGTTGAAAAATATTTCGATCCATAGAATTTGGGTATAGAAAGTTGGCAACCCTGTCTATGACAGTCAGTTGCAGCTTGAGCAAATTATCCCAGTGAGGTAAAAGCATCTGACTCTCTTCAGATTTATGAATATTCTCTTCAGGGAAGAATATTCCATTGCTTGCTCAGAGTAAATTAGGTGTTAACCACTGTTGCTGAACTCCTAGCGTGCCATAAAGCATGTGAGTATTAAAAAAATAGTCAAAATTATATATAATTAGACTTTGTAAATCTGGACAAATTTCTATGTACTTACCTCACTGCGATTTATTTTCTCCACCAATGGCTGCTCAGCTGCACTTGATTGTCACAGACATGACCTTGAGTGAAACAATTTTATAAATGGCAGCTGTGGAAAGGCTTTGTATAATTGGTCAAATGCTGTGTTTGATTACTCTGACAGTTTTCTGAGAAATCCAGATATTTCTGCTTTGGCCTAAATTTGTATTTCTGAGTTTGGGATCAGGGAGATTTGAATTTATTGATCTGAAATTGTTAAATCTGAAAATTGTAAGTTGTAAGTTTTTTAAACAGCAAATTTTACCACAAGTTCCAAATGCAAAAAAATGCATTGTTAAAAAGACAATTTATGAATTATGCATATAAATATATTAGTCAGTTTTTAAGCTCTGTAAGGGATCTTATTGTTTAAAGGCTATAGTTGGATAAAGGTACAAAAAAAATGTAAAAAAAAACTAGAACACAGAGAAGAGGTTCATCAAAAAGGGAATAAAATATGGCACAACATGGACCAAAAACTGGACATCTCTCAAATTGATGAAAAGACAAAAACAATGCTTGTCCAGAGGGCTAAGAGGCCTACAGCAACATTACAAGAGCTGCAGGAATTTCTGTCAGGAAGGTACCGGTTGAGTAATACATGTGACAGAAATCTCCCATATTCTCATATGTCTGGGTTGTCGGGTAGGGGGCAAGGTACTGAAATCTCCCTCCTGTCTAGCAGTTATCATCCTTATCCCAATCGTAAATTGGTTCTGATGTCAGCGCTCCCTAGGCGCCGTGATTTGGGGCTGACCCCCGTTCCAGGCAATTGTGTTCACTGGCCCCTAGTGTTCACTGGTGTGTGTGAGTTTCACTGCATGGATGGGTTAAATGCGTAGGTCATATTTCTCTGTGTGCAAGCACAGTAGGCAAATAGTTCACTTTCACTTTCAACTATTCGCTAAAATATTATCTGGTCAACTTGAAGCCTGTATGTCTAAAGCAATGCCCTGTGATCAAACAGGATTGATTAAATCCTGATTTTCCTCGGACAAGGTACGATAATTACTTAATGTATTAGATCATACACCAGGCACTGTTACACCATGTGCATTTGACTGATTGGATTGGAATTTTTTTATGGTTTGTAATTAAAATAATGGGTCTTGATCACAATTTTATAAAAATCCTATAATCTAACCCTTCTGCTACTGTATTAACTGTTCATAACCTTTCCCTATATTATGAGGTTCTAGTCAGGGTTGTTCCCTCTCCCTCTCACAGTCAATTCCCGTTGTGCAACATTTTAAATATCTTGGTATAGAAAGAGTGCCAAGAGTGACTCGGTGCTAATTTGCTTATTAAAGGTAGATAGACAATGATATTTTTGTCTATTTTTTCCCCCCATTTTAGGAAAATGGAAAAATAAAATTGCATGCTCTGTGATTTTAGAGTGGCTTATCTGAATGTGACTCCTAGTAACATATAAAAATATTCGCTATCAAGGCTGTCATTTGGTTCATGCAGTGAAGTATTATGTTTATTTTCAGTCTCAGGTCAAGAAGAGAAAATCTCGAGTAAGGAAAGACAAGAACCGAAAAGATGAACTGGTCAATGAAATCTCCTCTCCTCATCTCTCTGAACATACTTCGGAGGAGGGTGAAGTGAAGGTATGTTCCCACTATGCAGGCAGTATATCAGAGCAGAAGTGCAAATAAAACAATGGGGAGCAGTGGCTGTTAAATTAGTCCAGTGACTTTTTTTTCTTTACCCATTTGCATGTGTTCCAGGATGACCGAGCTGAAAAATCCCCCACAAAGAAGAAACAGAAGAAAGACAACAAAGAAAACAAAGAGAAGCATGGCACTGCAAAAAAAGACAAGGAGGGGGACAAGGACAAAAAACGGACAAAGCTTAAGAAAGAAAAGGTTCTTTTTAACAGCTTTGTTTTATAGCTTTTGCAGGGTTTGCTTCATAAGAGTCAACAAAGACAAAAAAAAATGTCATTAGTTTAGACTTTGAAGGGATAAGGTTCTGTCAATTAAATTGTATATAGCTGTGTCAGACTTATAAAAGTGTATGTGTTCTGAAAGGTTGTTTTTGTGAAATTCTTTTCCAGATTAAATCAGGAGGCAAATGCAAAAAAGCCCAGGGTCCTGTGCACATTACAGCAGGCAGTGAGCCAGTTCCTATTGGAGAGGAGGATGATGAGTTAGACCAAGAAACATTCAGCATTGTGAGTCTCTCGCTCTCTCTCTCGCTCTCTGTATTTTATTCCTCATCTGCACTGTTCCTCTTTTAGACTGTTTGTTTTATTTCATTTGATTCATTGGGTGATTCCTCACAAATCACCCAGCATCATCAGCATCAACAGATATTGCACTAGTGCAGGTATGCCAAGAGCACAGCAAAATGAGAATTAAAGGTGTCACGACAGTAACAGGTTGCAGCAAAACTCACGCAGGTGTATATTAGTATGTATATCAGCAGGTATTGATATTGTGTATGCATATAATTTATTGTATACATAATTTCATATATATATATGAAAAGTAGAATTTTAATTAAATTAAATTAATTGTCTGTAAAACAATTTTGACATGTTACAGTACATATTTTCATGTGTAGAAATGACATTTTGACTATAAGTTTACAGATATCTTGTTGTAATTGTTCATATCTGAAATTCTTTTTTCACTTGTAAAAATAACAATTACATATATCTACAATTGAATTTCCATTGAAAAAGAATTGTGACTAGTGGAAATGTCATTTCTAATTTCAGATATCAACAATTACAGTTTCTCTGTCCTACATATCAAAAAAAACATTTTGGACATGTGTGCTAATTTGCATATTTATTTCGCATATGTGGGCATGCCACAAAGCCATTTTTTAGATATGTGTTCTAATTTGCATATGCTTTGCCGATATGTGGACAGGCCACAAAGCCATTGGTTGGCTTTTAAAAAGGTGGTGAAACACAATCTCACAAAGTAAGGTCAACAAGCCAAGTCCAGTGTCCATGAAATAATTGGTTCATTCCCCTGCATCAGCCAAAACCTCTCCCCAAGTAACACAGGTTGTATGTAAAAAAAAAAAAAATGATCCTGACAGTGCTGTCTGTTGTGTCCTGATGGGAGTATACTTTGTCCAGTAGGTAAACAAACACATCATCCACTCCAGCGCCATCCTGATATGCGAACTGGAGATGATCCAGTGCTAGTCTGACTAGTGGTTTCAGATGAGCCAACATTAGTCTTTCCACTGTGTTGGTCAGGTGGCATACCAGAGCAACAGGCTGGTAGTCATCTAGTGCCCCCAGTTGCTTCTTCTTTGGAATGGGAACTACACGTCTCACAGGGACTCTTGCTTGGATGCAGCTCAGGTTAAAGATGTGCTGAAGGGTTCCAGACAACTGTTTGAAAGAAAGTGAAAGTGAACTATTTGCCTACTGTGCCTGCACACAGGAATGTGACCTCCGCATTTAACCCAACCGTGCAGTGAAACACAGTCACACCAGTGAACACTAGGGGGCAGTGTACACACTTGCCCGGAGGAGCAGTTAGGTGCCTTCCTTAAGGGCACCTCAGTCATGTCTTGCCCTTGGTGGGGATCGAATCCAGAACCTTCCGGTTCCCTAACCACTAGGCCACTAGTCACTGTTTCAGAACCAGTGCCATCTGTTTCAATGCCATCTGGTCCTATGCCTTTCCCTGCTTGAGTTTTTCAGCTGTTTTTACACCTGGTCAGCTGTGCTGTTGGTCTGGTCCTGATAGGGGGGCTTGAGTTGGTTCTTCAATATTCAGTATAGGTGAGGTGTGAATGTTCAGGCTGTGGAAGGGATTGAATGACGGTGGCTGTGCAGAGGCATTTGGCTGCAATGGTGGTGGCTGTTGTGCAGAGGTATTAACCTGTCAGGCCATTGGAGATAAAGCAGACGATGATGATCATGGGACAACGGGAGAGCCATTGTCAAACCGTATAAAAAACGGTTTAACTCTTTCACCCATTTATGATTGCACTGAGCTGATGTTCCTGGACTGTGCTGGTTGATGCCTGTAATATTTTTCATACCTCTCCACACATCACATGCATTTCTTCACACATCATGTGCATTTCTTATCAACAATGATCTGTATTATTTGTGGTGTTAAAAGCTACTTAACATTTAATTTCATTTGTGTGAGTAACCTTGTGTGTGTCTAGTGTAAAGAGCGGATGAGGCCAGTGAAGAAGGCTCTTAAACAGCTGGATAAGCCTGATGAAGGCCTGTCAGTGCAGGAACAGCTGCAGCACACACGAGCCTGCCTGTTGAAAATTGGAGACAGAATCTCAGAGTGCCTTAAAGCCTACAGTGACCCGGAACACGTCAAAATCTGGCGCAGGTCTTACTAAATGAAACCTTTTTTTAATTAACAGAGAGACACTTATCTCTGTAAAACTATGTAAATGTAAAACTAATCCTAAACAAGTAAAAATAGGATTTATATATATATATGTACAAAACACAATGAAGAATTACACAACAAATTTACAAGTACACTAAGCAGATTCTTTGCCATCATCTTGACTAATGATATTTTATTTCTAATAGTTTAATTGTATGTGCTGATTTTTCTGGCAACTAGTAATTCATATAATTTGGTAAACACCTTATTTCTTGCAGAATTTTGTTCTGAATTTGATCTTTTCCATCTCTATGTAGAAATCTCTGGATTTTTGTGTCCAAATTCACGGAGTTTGGAGCTAAGAAACTTCACAGGCTATACAAAATGGCTCAAAAGAAGCGTTCCCAAGAGGAAGAGGTTGGTCTCCCTTTATTCTGTGGGATAGATATGTTGATGTGTTGTGATAATTAGTACAGCTTTTTAAATTAATTTAAAGTTATTAATGCCTTATTTGTTTCTTCCTATTTTTTATTCCCTTCTGTCACCTACTGCTCATGTGCAATCTGTGACTCACTTTCAGAAAGAGCACAAGAAGAAAGATGACCAAGCTAAAAAGAAGCCATTTCGTCCTGAACCTTCTGGATCGAGTCGGGACTCCACCGGCACACAGCCTTCATCCAAACCACACCCACCACAAAATCAGCCAACAGGACCCCCATCCCAGTCACACCACCATGAGCCCTACAACCAGCATAACAAGAGACACTGCCCTAAAGACTGTGAGAACTAATCGACACAAGGGTTTTATAGCAAGATTGATATAATTATCAGGAAGAGCAGATTAGCTGGGTCTAGAATTAAATCTGAGGGAGTTTGTAATGTTTATTATCCTGCATTTTCACAAGATTCATATATTTTTCATCTACAGATCGTGGAGATTGGCAAAGAGACCGTAAATATAACTACCCAGGAAACAGTAATCAACCATGGCAAGGTGACCGCCAGCTACCATATGATGAGCACAGGTATAAGGAGCATCACTACAGTAACCGACGGGCACATAGAGACTTATACCGCAGTAGTGGCTTCCGGAACCCGGGTTCAGCCCGTAAACGGGTGTACGATCAGTATAGCAATGATCGAGACCACCGTGCTCACCATGACTATTATGACAGGTAAGAACCCTTATATACTGCTGTTAAACAGGCAGAATTTATTAACAGTTCCATTGTTAAGCCTCAGTGTACACAATAAAAATACATAATAAAATATTTCTAATTGATAGCAAAAGATTTTTTATTATACCTCAGTCAAAAGGTTGATATAATATGACCTTATATACAAATGGCTCATGAATTAAAGACGAATGCATCACCTTGAGGCTCTAGAATGTACCTTGGGTAGATTCTACATACAGTTGTGCTCAAAGGTTTACATACCCCAGCAGAATTTTTGCCTTCTTGGCCTTTTTTCTGAATGGTAACACAAAAACTTTTAACCATAAACGTTACATTTGGAGAAGTGTCAACAAAGCCTATGATAAAAGGAACACCATTCCTACTGTAAAGCACGTAGGTGGATCGCTGATGTTTTGGGGATGTGTGAGCTACAAAGGCACAGGAAACTTGGTCAAAGTTAAAGGAAAGATGAATGCAGCATGTTATCAGCAAATACTGGAAGCAAATTTGCACTCAGAAGCTGTGCATGGGATGTACTTGGACGTTCCAACATGACAACGATCCAAAACACAAGGCCAAGTCAACCTGTCATTGGCTACAGAGGAACAAAATGAAGGTTCTGGAGTGGCCATCTCAGTCTCCTGACCTCAATATCATCGAGCCACTCTAGGGAGATCTCAAGCGCACAGTTCATGCAAGACAGCCCAGGAATTTACAGGAACTGGAGGCTTGTTGCCGAGAAGAATGGGCAGCTTTACCATGAGAAAATAAAGAGCCTCATCAAACTACCACAAGAGACTTCAAGCTGTCCTTGATGTTAGAGGGGGTAATACACGGTATTAAGAACTGGGGTATGTGAACCTTTGATCAGGGTAATTTGGATGTTTTTGGTTGTCATTATGATTTAAAAAGAGAAAACACAGTCGTTTGACAACAAATGGCTTCACTCAACCACTAACCATGAGTGGAAAAAAAGTTTTTGTGTTATTATTCATATTCTCTGATAAAAAGGCCAAGAAAGCAAAAATTCTGCCGGAGTATGTAAACTTTTGGGCGCTACTGTATCTCTGTAACTGTATGTAACTGTATTCAAAACAATTCAGACATCCAAGTTTTAAAAAAAACCATGAAAAGAGAAATGTAGAGCACAAAAGTTTGTACATTTTGTCTGTTTACCAGCAGAGCACCCTTAAATAGGGCATACATGGATAAAGAACAATGCTGACAACTCCTCTTCCTTGTACCTGACGGTTATTGGATACATTACGTAATTATCTTAGCTTATTTTTGACAAGCATAATAAAAGAGTTTAATTGTGCAGAGGCAGTGAAATGTTGTTGTTAGACTTAAAGGATGCATGCCAGTCACGAAAATGTGACTGTGGAATTGTCTGGAAACAGTGCAAGTGGCAAAAAAAGGTGCATGATAGGGCAGGTACAAAGTGGAACTAAGGTCAGGTGATGTGTTGAAAGCATTCAGTAAGGCCATGTTACCTCAGAGAAGGCAAACATGGAAGGGCCCTTCCATCTTTTTTTTAGGAGCTGTAGTGTCTTGCATCTTTTCCTGGGCCTCTTCACATAAATCTTGACATCTATTCATTACATTCACTAAATTGACTTTGTGAAATATCTACTAGTAGTGCCTAAAACAATAAACATAAAATGGGAAAATACTTTTTATGACTTCACTTTGACTGGACATTAATTACAAAAATTAAAATTGACCATCTATCAAGATCTGATTTTAATTATTTTATTTATGGGGCTGTAATTACTTTACTATAAATCTCAAATGCCCTTTGGTAATTTTTTTACCAAATATTTTATTAAAGTGGTTTCTTATTTAAATGTATATTTTTTTCTTCTGATAATTGTATGTATGGATTTGTATTTTTGCTATATTCATCTTTTATCCTGAGAATGATTCAAACTGTTCTAAAAGTACAGTCCATCAGTGATTCAAGCACGTGATTCAAGCACATAATTCAAGCACTATCCCTTTTACTTTAGGGATTTCCCCCACAGGCTGAGCCAAAGAAAGTATGAAAATGGAATATAAAGAGCGGGCACCCTTTGTGTGTACTTCTCTTCAGCTTAATTGCTTTTGTTAAATGGCTATTAATACGGTGGCTGAGAGCCCATCGCACTGCAAGTTAAAAACGCACTGCAAATTCTCAAAACACAAGCATAGAATGACAACACCTGCACAACATTAACAAAACGCGCTGCAATTTCTCAAACGCACTGCAAATACTGAAAACACATGCAACTTCCAAAACGCATGCAAAAAGGAGGATGGAACCATTCGAGAGCGAGCTGCATGGACAGCTCAACTTAGTTTTAACTACTCACTGTGCAATCCTTAAGGAGGAATTAAATTATATTTTTGATGCTGTGTGCTCTACGCAAACAGCGCCGGTGGTGAAGGTCATCGATGGCAGGTAATTGTGTGGCTGAGCTCACATTTCTGTTGGTCCATAAGCCTCTTAATCTAAATATCTGAGTGTATGCATGGAATCACCTATATTCTGACAGATGTTCAAACTTCAGTTCTATATTGTAATATATAAATGGGTACAGAGGGGAAACGTAATTTCACGTAATACTACTTAAGGATGGACCTTCTGACCCTGTGGATACTTGTTGGAAACTTTTCTCGCATCTGTTCCTGGTGGATTTGTCGGGAGCCACTTACTTTTTCCCATTTGCAGTTTTTGAGTCTGTCCCTCTTGTTGGGCTTCTCAGAGATACCTCGAGCACGAAGAACCTGGGTTGTGCCCTTCAATCTGGCTTTGGTATGAGGGCTCTGTGAGCTCATTGGATGATAAGATTTTCCGTGTTTGCAGCTAATTGTCCTACCCACAAAGGCTAGCGCATAAGCTTTCTCAGCCCCTTCCAGTAAGCCATAAATCTGAACATTCTTCCTACTTGAACAACTTTGAATGTTCGTTAACTTAACTGGCAACAAGTCTTGTTTATCTAGAGCTTCAAGGAGTTATGCAGCCATACTCTCTGGTGCTATCTTGAAAGCCTAATTTCAGATTAGTTACATTTATGATGAGATTTGTGTGATGCCTAAACAATCATTATAAATAACTGAATAAATATAAATAAATATCCTCTGTTAGTTAGATGAGGGTGATGTATGTAATTGTATCCAAGAGGACTAGCTTTGTTTAAGACTACGTTTCTGTTAAACACACTTAGATTTTACATTAGACTTCTAATAAGTAAAAATTTCATTGTCAACCAGCGCTTTAGAAATAAGAGACCTAATATTTAATAGTCCTAGCTTCAGATCAACGGTGCAAGCTGTGTAATCAGAATTTTCTAATTTTAAGTATATTCTGTTTTACAAACATTGATTATTTCTTTATTTTTGTTCGGCCCAGGGAACAGACAGTCTCAATATGGTGGAACATGAGTGACGACTCAAAGCAGCTGGCAGACATTCAGGTTAGCCTGTTTGTCTGCTCCCTGGCCTTGTCTCTAGACTGTTATAGATTAACTAGGCCTGTTCTAAGAATATGTCCTCTGCTGCAAGAAATGAGGGCAGCATCTTCCAGATTGCATTGGATACCGTCCCACCCTAAAAGCCCAGCCTTGACCACAAACATACTGCAGTTGTCTACATTGCCCAAATTATTTTCGGAAAACCATTTGGACATACAGCAGGTTATGGTCACTGAACTGCTGGAAGTTACATCGCCACCCTGTTTACTGCATTGCTAATTGAATAATAATAATTGTATAATATTGCCTTTAATAATTTACACACACTATATTATTACTCTTAGTAACCTCTGACTGATGGATGCATATATCATTAGCATTCACCTATAGGACTCCCAGTATACACCTTACTAAAGCTGCTGGTGCCCTTAAAGCTAATTTTATGTGCCACATGATAGCAGGTGTCTCACTGAAGAGATCAAACCTGTTGGACACACAAAGAGGCGAGAAATGGTGCTCCTTGGGCGAGCCTTAGTGCTAGCTATGACTTTGCAACAGTCCCGCCGAGTCGTCACCCGTTCCCTTCACTGTGAGGGCTCTGATGCCAGAGAAGGGAGTTTTCTATCTCCGCCTAAGGCATACAGACTTTCCCCTATTGAAACCACATTACTCTTACTTTCAGTCTTTTCCGACAGAGTGGTAACTAATGTACACGTATCACAGATAAAACTATTACTAAAGACGCAGGAAGAACAACTAAACATCCTGCACTCTACACACCGAACAAGCTAGTAAGGTTGCCATGATTAAGGTTAACCGTATTGTATTCGAGCTGTTTGATTATTTTTAGCAAATCTAGCATGGATTGCATCTGCTTGCATTTAGGTGAAAAACAAAAAACAATGTTTGACAAAATAAATTACATTAAGAATGCGATGCAAAAAAGTAAAAATACAGCCAAAGAAAAATGATGTCACATTAAAACAGTAAAGTTAACAGTCAAGAAAAATTTCAGCAGCGATTCAAAAACAGGAACTACATCACAGCCAGTGAGGTATCTGATTACTGGCACACCACAGGCATATGTTTGACAGTAGATATGGGTGTGAGGGGTTTTGTAGCAAAGTCTGACACACAGCCGAAGTGAGTGCGAACTGGAAGGTCCCTATGAAGGTTTTTTTGTAGAACATGCTGGTTTCTTTGTGTGACCCAGGTGTTAGCTGCAGGATTTTATTATCTTATCCTGTATTATTTCACTTGGGTGTGGTTCAAACAACACAGGACTTAGTGAACAGTCTTCTGCAACTCCTCCATGCTTGTTGAGAGTACACAACAGTCAACCATAACATTCATCCATGTGCCTAAACAGCAAGACTTCTGAAGGTATATGTGGCACCAAGACATAAGCAACAGATCTTCTGTGGAGCATTTGTGTGATCAGACCTGACAGGCCAGCTTATTATAAGGCTGAAATGAATAAGTATAAGAATCTGGATCACATTTTTGTCAAAATTAAGTTATTAAATTTTCTCTGACACCTTATTAACATTATAGAGGTTTTTTCACAGTTTTCATTTTTAGACTAGATCAATTTAGGCATTTTTAGCATAATGCTTACCTGTAAGCAGCCAGGACCAATGAGGTTCTGCTTCTTGATGTCGCTGCACTGATCATTTGATATTTAGTGCTCAGTATCTTTTCTTTTCCTGGGCTTTTATTTGTGATTAAAAACATTTTGTCACCTCAAAGGAGCTTTTTTGGCCCTCTTTCACCATAAATAAAGAAATAAATAAAGACCCAGTTTAACCAGCATTGCAGTTGGGCGTGTATTAAATTATTGACAGTTTGGCATATGCTCTTTCAATTTGGATAAAATTGTGGAAGTGCGTGTCACAGGAAATAAAAAAGGAAATGTGATTAAAATGTTATAGTATTAAATGATTAAAATTAACTATATGATGCACCTAGACACTCTGTCATAGTACTATTTTTCTTTAAAAAATAATACGTAAAATGTTTGTTACTTGACAACTATTGCTTCTTTTTATGTTTTGCCAGATACAACCTTATAATTCCAAGCAAAAAAAGACAGTTTTTAAGATTTAGGTTCTGCTTGATTTGGCCTGGTCTGAATTTACAAATTTGATATGATTTTCAGATTGTATAATTAGGGTGTCTGCTCTTTTCACGTATGACAGACACTTAACAGTTTTGCCTATATGGAATACAATAACTTTGAAGCTTTGATCCATCTTTCTGTCTCCCTGTCTGTCTGTATCACAGATTCCATGTCAACAGAGTATAGTTTTAGCACATTTATGATATCTGTTTTGTACATGACACAAACAATTCTTCAGATAAATGTTTACAGATTATTTCACTTTCTAGTCGCTATGTCAAAATTCCAGTGGGGAAAACGGTAAAATCTGTTTAAACACAATGACATTTACAATGGGGACACATTCTGTCTTCTGTTTTTCTTCTTTGATTGCAAATCAGTCTAAGAGCAACAGCTAACAGCCTTGTGAATATTCTAGAGGTGTATCTGTAAGAGCTCCATTACCGTTCAGGTTACAGTTTGCAACTGCACAAGGGGATTTTTTTGATAAATCTCCACTGGTCAAAAATAGAACTGTATGCCATAAGGTCTATTGTTATGTATGGAGTAAAAAGGGAGACATTGTTGTATTGTGTATTTTTAAATGTAATGTTCCTTTTTCTCTAGGCATCCAGACCCAAAGAGGAGACGCTTAGATGAGTACCGTTCTGTGAACTACCACCAGGGAGGAGGCTATAGTCAGGACTTCCGCAGGATCCCGGATCACAGGCCTGATCACTATCGGCCATTTCACTCAGACAAACCCCCTCCTCTGCTGGATCCGCGTTCTCCTCAGGCACAGAAATCCCCACTTGAAACCCTTTCCCCCCAGGAGAGAACAATTGAACCTAAACCCAGCTCGGATCTCAACTGGAACAGAAAGACATGATTCAGTGCTTAGTTGACTATGTAGGGAGGTACCAAGCTTAGATGGGGCCACTAGCGCCCCGCCCCCCCGATGATCCTATAGGTGGAGCTCAAGCCTCCATGTTCTTGAGTTCTCTGGGTCTTTTGAGGCTAAAATGAATTAAAGAGTGAATCCCTGTTAGTCCTATGGACTACTGAATGAATAAAAACAGCCTTTGAAATATGACTGGATTTGGAAGCTTGGAAGTGCCTCGCTTGTTTGTCTATACTTCAGTCATTAATAGAAAAGGGAGTACAAAATACAGCCTCAGTGTAAATGTTATCTTGATGGTCTTTTTTGTTGCTTTGCTTTGTGGTTTATTCCAGGAAAACAGGCTTTGTAAACAAAAGAGAATCGTAAACCTTCAATCAAGACTTGTTTTGATTGTGTAATTATGTAGGAACACCCTCTGTCCTATATATTTTAATCTTTTTTCCTGTTCCTCTAAGACAACCCTATCTGAAAATGTACTGGGAACTCTGGAAGCAGGCTAGGGAGCGTATAATAAAATCCTTTGCAATGAAATCTTTTTTGCCCTATTATAAGAAACTAAACACCATTACACCAAATTAGTATTTGTATTTTGTTAGGGGCCTTATTAAATGACAAAAATAAAAGTGTGTAGGCTAAATTTGCTCAACCAACAGTAATCTGCATAAGTGCAGGCCTTGTTGTAGAACACTAAGTAACTCAACATAAAGCTACATTTTTATTGGCTGTTGTTTCTCTCCTTTATCTGTAACATATGTGTAGCCTAAACATAGGTTCTGTCAGATATTTGTTGCACAAAAAGTATCATACTCTACAAATCACCATTTATTAACAGCAAGAATTGTGATATGATGCAGTAATGTCTGCATTAATCAAAAGCTTGTGAACAAAGCAGAAGGCATTTTTCTTTTTCTTTTGTTTCACCAGTTGATAAGGCTAAATTAGACTGGCATGTTGATAACTAATTTTGTTTTGTTTTGTTTTGTTTTTTTTCTGTCTTTTTTTTGTTTTTTTGTTCTTTATGTTACTCTCCGTCTGTGCCTTATTCTTGTGTATAATGAAATGCCAGGGCACCTCTTCTTAATGTTGCATTAATGTGGCATTATCCCAAATAGTGCATGTAGTGCACTACCTAGGGTGTATATGTCATTATATGTCATACTTTTTGTATTGCTTGTATCTAGAGAGAAAGCGGGCTGTTGGGATTTCTAAGGCAGTTGTAAGCAGCATTATTCAATGGAAAAATGCTTAGTATTGCTGGTAATGGACTGTTGAGGCTTTAGAGAGAGTGGAAAACACCAGTCTTTTCTCCAATAAACTCCTAATTCTTCAAGTACCAATTAAAGTAATTTATATTTGTGAAAACTGTTCGCATGACCTGCACTGTATATAGTGTTTATACACCTGTATGTATTAAACTTTGCTACACCATGCACATTCATGTTGCTGTGTTTTAATGATTTTACCATATATACAAAACAACATATATAGGTTGACTGCCACCATTTTAGTTTTCCTTTTTAGCAATACAATGCAAAGTCATTTATAAAGAGAACATAAAATACAACTTTTAGGGCAATAATGTGCCAATTAGTGCCAAAGTGCCAATAATAGTTTTATAATAAATAAACCCACATGGACAGTCTATAACACCATAATGGACTGATGTAGAAACCATGAATCTTATGACTCATATACAAAGTCTTTGCAAAATAACTACGGATGAACAGTTTTACTCTCCATTAGTCAATCATTGTCCAACAGTGAACAGTTGCCATCAGATTTCAGACTTGTAACAATAATTTCCTCGTTACTTGCACTTTTTATATACGATCATTAAAATTGTACTATCTGTGTCACCTAAATGAGGATGTTTTCCCAAATGAGTCTGGTACTCTTCAAAGTTTCTTCCTCTTGTCATCTCAGGGAGATTTTCCTTACCAGTGTCGCTGCTAGCTTGCTCAGAAGTTGTGAAATTTATATGAATGTGTAATTCAATCCTATATTTCTTATAGGATATGCAGACACATTATGTACACTTTAATACGTTTTTTTTTTCACATTTATGATGTGACAAGTGAAAGCAAAATGTGTACAATTTTTGTACAACTTTTCGTCACGTATGCACTTAACACAATGAACAGCCAAACCTTGATGTGTTCAAGCCTGCTGTTACCTGCAGAGAAAAAGCTTTCTAAAGCTTTCTGCTGCATTCTAAAGGTGCTATGAGCTCAGGAAAGGGCTTTTCTAACAAACACATATGCAGACAGATGAAGTACACTTTGTTTTTAACGCCAGGGCGCCCTCATGTCTGTCTTACCTTCTGGCTCTCCCTTGTAGTTATGCTGTCTTAGCTAGTCTGCCGGAGTCTCTGCTTGCTCTCTGCACTCCTTGT
>JAOVVF010000032.1:9309117-9320122 GCA_028565595.1 Duopalatinus emarginatus | reverse complement strand
TTGTTTATATTCACACATCTGTGTCACCCAGATGTGGATGGGTTCCCTTATGAGTCTGGTTCCTCTCAAGGTTTCTTTTCTCCCTTTTGTCATCTCGGGGAGTTTTTCCTTGCCACTGTCGCCACCGGCTTGCTCATCAGGGATAAAATTTCTAATAATTCAATAAATGTATATTTAACCCTTTTCATTATTTATGTAAAGCTGCTTTGAGACAATGTCCATTGTTAGAAGCGCTAAATAAATAAAACTTAATTGAATTGAACGTTTGCATGGATACGTAACACAAGAAACATCTCACCACAAAACACTGTTTATCTATAAACCGTTAATGTAAAAGAGGAAACATCAGTATGGTAGTCAATGGAGCCACATCATGTGTACAGGACAATGTCAGCAATATTATCAGCAATGTGATAAGCAATCTGACCTGTTTGACTCTCTCCAGTTCAGACTCGTCTCCGCTCTCAGCGTCGTTCGACGAGCCAGCTGCTTTCATCCTGATGAACAGAGAGAGGAGGTAATGAAGGAAAAATACCAGTCATGATGAGAATGCAGATGGGAACACAGGGATGGGAAAGGAAAGATTGGAAAGGAAGGGGAATTAGTGTGTGCACACAACAAACATCACCATTATATGCTTTTGAGGAAAGGGTAGAAAAGCTTGGTATCAGATAAACCCATTTAAAAGTGAGCAGAACAGTTCAGGCAAAAAAAAATCCTTTTTACAGAAACAAACTGGTGTGATTTAAACATTCATCTATATATTGATTTACTTGTGTATTTAACATTCTTTTTACTTTATTATCCACAACTGTGACTGACTGGATTGATACTGGTGAAGTAAGGGCTACAAATTGGTGCGTGAAAATTTGTAAAACCTTTAGAATCTTCTGTATTTCTGCATTAATTTGACCTAAAACATTATCAGATTCTCCTAGAAGAACTATAAGTAGAAAAAGGAAACCGAATCAAACAAATAAGACAAAAAGATTAGACTAGGTCATTTATTTATTGAGAAAAATGATCCGTATTGGATCATATCTGTGACTGGCAAAAATATGTAAACCTTTAGGATTAGCAGTTAATCTGAGTCAGGTTTGTCATCTGTCCTGTTTTATTTAAAGTACAGGGATCTAGCAAAGTCTGATCTTCACAGTTTTATCTCTGTGGACGTGGCACAAACAGAAGAGATTTGTAAGGACCTCAGAAGAAGAGGTGTGGATGCTTGTCAGGCTGGGAAAGGTTGAAGTTGTTTTGTACGGAGGTATGGGCTAAAATATCTCTAAGCCAATGTGTAGCAGTAAATCAACATTCACAGGAAACGTTTAGTTAGCAAGGGGGTCACACCAGATCCTGAAAGCAAAGGTGCACATAACTTTTTGTACCATTTTTTTGATTGGCTTCTCTTTACTTACTTTTATATGACAACCTGATGACGTTTTGGGTCACATTTATGCAGAAATGTAGAAAATTCGACAGGGTTTACAAACTGACAAGGAACATCAAGGTAATCTAATGTTTTGGTAACACAATAACGTTTGTTTATATATAACTGTTACGTCCTGTGTGCGTTTGGGTTTTTTCTTGTTTATATATAACTGTTACGTCCTGTGTGTATTTGGGTTTTTTCTTTTGTTTGTTGCAGGTCTGATGCCTGATTGGCTGTTTGTGGCCCTGCCCAGAGGCTGTCCCTATTGGCTGGATCTGATGGTGGGAAAATTTAAAAGGATCCTCTGTCTGGGAAAAGAAGGCTGCTCTTGGCCTGTTGGGAGTAACACTCTTGGCAGTTGGATGCCTGCCAGTCCAGACCAAATTCTTAGTTCTTGTTTATTGGTTTTCTTTAGTTTATAGTAATGTTGAGGTACAGGGTTTGTAGGGGTGATCTGCCTGTTTTTGTTGTCTCTTTGCCTCTGTTTATAAAAAAGTAGATGGTTTTTTTTATTATTTTATTTTCCGTTTTCGTTGTTAGGTTAAATTGTTCATATGTTTTGTTCTAGTTGTTTGTTTGTTGTTTTGGCCTGGGGTCACCCTGAAGTTATTGAACCCTGTTTTCTTTATTGATTCTACTCTTCTAACTGGCAACTAAACATGTTATGTGACAATAAATTAGAACATGTGCTTAATTGTGCTCTTTTGGTGTTGAGTTTGTTTGGTCCGAGGTTGAGCAGGCATTCATCTTTATTGCGTCTTTCCTCTAGAGGATGTAATAAAATGGGGGCTCGTCCAGTTTTCGAACCCGGAACCTCTCGCATCCAAAGCGAGAATCATACCTCTAGACCAATATATGTTTGGGGATATATGGGGAATATGTTTTTAATTTATAATAAACTATATTGAACTAAAGAAATTAATTATGAGCTTACATTTTTATAAACCATGGATTTGTATATTAGCAACACTTAATAAGACACATATTATCTCTTATTTCATAATTACAGTATGTACTAGATTTTTTTTCCTAATGCAGAAGATGAGCAGAGTAAAGTACATTTATGGCATTTGGCAGACGCTCTTATCCAGAGCGAACTTACAAGGTTATTGGTATTACAGGAGGCCAACATAGTGTTAGGAGTCTTGCCCAAGGACCCTTATTGGTGTAGCACAGACTGGCTGACCAGACCGGGACTCGAACCCAGGTCTCTTGCATGGAAATCCCAATGATGTTACCACTGTACCACACCAACCGTGTAGTACATACATTCTCCAACATTTACAGTTATTAGTGTTGTTATTTCTCTTTTTATAATGTATGTTATTATAGAAAGGAATTATAAGTCTGTATTAATATTAATACACTAACCTAGGAATGCATTTCTTAATAGGGATCAAAAATAAGAGCTAATGTGTATCTTATAAAGTGTTGCTAATGCACTAATTCATTTACAGATGTAAGCATATCAATCATTCCTGATTAGTTCATTATGAATTTAAAGCAAACTAGTTTTTTATAAAGAAACGTTATTATAAAGCGTTACCAAAATTTTTACCATATTCTCCAATGCTGATTTCAATTCCTATCACAATCCGTAAACAGGCCACAGCTCCCTGTGAGCACACTGTCCTTCTGTAAAGACTGGTTTAATAACTGCTCACAGGTACATACTAAAGCCTGTGTCATTAAATATGTTGTTTATGTTTCTGTATCAGACCTGCGTCTCTGAAATGGGGTTTTTTTTTCTGACAACCTTGACCATGATAATAAAACGTAGTCATTCCAAATGGCACATCAGGGAACTGCAGAACATTTCAGTGAGCACCCAGCAAACACAGCCAACCAGTGATGCACACTGTAACCCAGTGCAACCTACAGAAACTACAGAAAATAAAAGAAGTTCATAATGTTAGTCATAAACACTCCGTGCAGGCAAACCCATAGAGATCCCAAATATCCTGTTAGTCAACGAGAAGAAGCTCATACAGCAATGTTTATACACCAGGCTGATGATGCGTGGTAGCAAAGCTGGGGAGGGAAGCCGACAGCGTCTCTGTGTGTGTGTGTCGGTTAAGATGTGGTTAGTGTACCTGGGTGTCAGAGCAGTGAAGGCGGGTGAATCCAGACCTCGAGTAACAGAGTTATTCCTGTATGAAACACAAACTTTGTACTTATATATACACACACACACACACACACACACACACACACACAGTGACTGGAAATGAGATGAGATGAAATGTTCGTGTCTGAGTGGACGGAGGCAGTACTTTAAAAACACGCCACCGAAATGTGGTTATTAGCCCTAAATACATCCGGATTACATGTCTCTGCTTCGGTGAGCCTGTGATGTTCCTCTGTGCCCTACTGAGAGACCGTTTAGTAATAAAACATTACAGCAGAAATGCATGCTGGGAAATGGTGTCTCACCTGGGCATGGTAGCAGATTTCTCCCATGGCTTCCTTAATGTGTCTGAGAAGACAAAACAACATGACATGTGAAGCAATGAGCAAGTGCAAGCATGGGGGGGGGGTTAATAAAGTTTATCTTAACACGTACAGAACACACCCAGACACACAAACACACACCCAGACACACACAAAGCACACACAAAAAGATCTTACCGCTTTGGCCTTGAGACTCAGAATCATCCTGAAACAGCGGTAGATTAAAGAGAGATCAGTGAGTTCCTTGATGAAACGTTTTAACACAACATGAGACCTCAAGTACCAGAAAAACTGGTACACTAATCTAATACATGCCAGGTCCCCCACCGGGGGATGTAATTGATAACGTTGAGATCTGGTGACTTGAGTGAGAATGGCAAAACCCCAAACTCAGATAAGTAGGTATGTTTACATGCAAAGATTTTCTCCAATCTGATTTTATTCATTCTGATGACAGATTGAGGTGTTTGTATGTACACTCTACTCAACAATCTGATTACAATCTTCATTTACATGCACAGTACAAGTAATCCGATCTGATATAACACATATGCGTAGAGTAACATTTCCTGTACAAGATACCACGACAAAGAGCTTCACATGAGTTCAATCAGAGAGGAGACGCAAAATGTTACCCGAGTCATTTGCATTTGCTCAAATACTCATCTGAACAGCTGATTGTTGCGAGCTTTATGACCGCCCATCCTGCTGACTGCAAGCTTCAATTGAGCTATTAGTCGGATTATTAATGGATTATTACTCTGCATGTAAACATACCTAGTGTTCCTCATAATTTGTTCTAGTAACTAGTGTTAACTACAGTCATTCACTAAAGTAACACAAAAAGGCACACTCACATTACTGGGTTCTTCTGCCTTTGGTGCTGGAGGAGCTTTCTCCCCTTTATCTGCTGCTTTTCTCCTGGAAACACACACACACACACACACACACACACACACATTCAATGTCACTAACACTTTCCTGAAAGGGTGAATGAGTAAGAATGGAGGCAACGCAATGAACAAAATAACGGAGAGTAAAATTACTCAAACTAGGAACAGAAATGTATTCCTAAGTGCTAAAAGTAGTGTTCAAGTGTGTGTGTGTGTGTGTGTGTGTGTGTGTGTGTGTGTGTGTGTGTGTGTGTGTGTTATGTACCGTCGTGCAAGTATGGCACTCATCTCTCCCATCAGGTCTCCGCCTCCACCACTAGGCCCGGACCCACTGCTGCGGCTCAAGTCAGGTTTTGGTGGAGCAGGAGCAGCAGCAGGAGGAGCTGCAGTACCACCTTCATCCTGCTGAGGTCAACACACACACACACACACTTCAGTACAATATAAACACTAACACAGTGTACGAAAGTAATATAACCACAGTGCATCTTTTATCATATATTTATTAAACAAGTATTTATAATTACATACCTTGGCGACTTTACGTAGTTTTGCTCCTGCAAGAGCAGCGGCAAGTCCTCCTCCACCGATACCTCCTTCACTTCCCCCACCTGAGGCAGAAGGTAGGGGTGGTGCTGGAGGTGGAGGTGCACCTCCACCAATAGGTGGGGGTCCTGGTGGTGGTGGGGGTCCACCTCCGATAGAGGGAGGGGGGCCGGGTGGTGGAGGTGGAGCAGGGGGAGCTGGTGGGCCTCCAGGGGCAAGAGGTGGAGCAGGAGGAACCATCACTGTGAAATAAATACAGAGATAAAAATAAGGACGTGTCACGTCCTTCCCTTCTACTCTGCTACTGCGTATAGTGACTAAGACCCTGTTCATACCAGGTATTAACATTAACATTTTCATTTACATTTATGGCATTTGGCAGACGCTCTTATCCAGAGCGACTTACAAGGTAACTGGTATTACAGGTAGGCCAACATATGAATGTCTTTGACATGAATGTCCAAATTTTCACTGACCTGAAGCAGCCTGTCGCTCTCTCTCCTGTCTCTCTCTTTCTTGCCTCTCTCTCTCCTGTTGCTCCAGTCTCTGTTGCTCCAATCTGCATAGGAAGTGACATATATTACAATACAGCACATGAACATGTACACGTACATACACACACACACACATTCTCGAGCACACACTGGAGAAATAGTCAACAGGATCTGAGTGACTGACATTTTTAAACAAACAAAAAAAACCAGACATTACATAAGTATTCACTCCTTCTGGGTCAATACTTGGAAAAAAAATATTGGTTTCAGCTGCAAGGCCTCTGGGATATTATCATCTGCTGATGATGTCATAACAACAGCAGCTATAAAGGACTGGGATATATTAGGCAGTAGTCCATTCTAAAAGTTGATGTCTTGGATACAGGAAAAATGGGCAAGTGTAAGGATCTGTGTGACTCTGACAAGGGCCAAACTGTAATAGGGTTACGAAGGCAAAACACAGCAGGGTATGTGGGGTGGGTCCCGCTGACAGGGTCCTGCTTCATGAATGCCAGATTATCCACAGCGGGTATCTGTCTTGGTGCCAAATACCATAGTACACTTTCAGAGGTCTTGTGGAGTCTATTGGGTTTTAATGCTATAGCTCATCTGTGTACATCCTGAGATTGTTTTGCCACCATTCGTCAACTGGATATAGGACTGGCCTTTGGCCATGTGTTTGTCAGTGTGCTTAGGACTGTTGTCTTTTCAGAAAGTAAAACTAGAACACGCTTTCTTCTGGGGTTACCTTGTATTTAGCACCATGCATTTTGCCCTCAACCCTGACAAAGCTCTGTTAATGAAAAGCATCCACATTTCATAAACAGTTCTATTTACTGCAGTAGATGTTCTCAGTGTGATGAGGAGTGGTGTCTTCTGTCAAACATAGGTCAAAAGGTTAAGAACCTTTTTCCATTATACCACCAGGATTGTTAGCCCTGCAGTATTTGTAGCCTTTGTAACTTTACTGGCAAGACGACTCATTCTGTTGAAGTGGAAACTTCCGACACCTCCCCACCCACTCAGAATGGATCAGAGATGTCCTTCAGTACTGCAACTCGGAAGGGTTTGTGTACAAAATCTGAAAGAACCTAGCAGCCTTTTTCACTTAGTAGAAAGTAGAAAGAAGTCTGATTCTCACTATAGCCCAAGGGTATCTGGAATTACCATTTTGGCTGACCACAAATAATAGAGTTTTATAATGTAGGCTTGATATTTTTCTATTTTATTTGTTTTGATTTATTTAGCCCCCACCTCTCACTTTCCTTGTGTTTGTGTGAACTTAACATAATGTGCTCTTTATCTGCATTCTGTTGGTACAATATTACAGTTACCATTAAAAAAACCCTTTTCAGGGTCTGCAACTAGAAAATATATATGGCTTTTTCAATAAATCCTAGCTTTGTGGTGTGTCTAAGCTACAGTAGTCTATGGACATCCTTTTCTAGACTGTGGAAGTCAAGGTTGTGGAATATTCTTGCCTATTTTTAAACATTGGAATTAATGGTGCTCTTTGGGTTGATCCACGTTTGGGAAATTGCTTTTCAACCAAACCCTGGTTGGTACTTTTTCAATATATTTGTGCTGACAAAAGGTACTTTTGCGTATCTGGAGTGTGTACCAACCCACAAAGACCCAACCCATAAGACAACCCTGTCAGTTTTTTCCCCCCAGTGCCTATTCTGGGATTCAACGAGCCCTTCATATGTGACTTATTCCCCATCTGAGTATCTCCACTCAACTTAGCAAAGGTGCACCACAAGATGGCTGCACTGGTGAGAGCTCGAGGCAAACTCTATAGCTTTTTGTGCTTTATTACTGTAAGTATATATAAAACATAAATGTTTTACTCGATCATACAATACTCGCTGAGTGACCACTAGTTACAATTAACATTACAAGTAAGACACCATTACCAAAGGTGGAGAAGTTTATGGGGTGAATATTTATGTAAGGCATTGTATCTATGCCATTATACTACATACTAGAGAACTGCACGGGACTGTTTTCTTCAGCCCGCTCCCGACGATTTTCTGACCATTACTGCCTGCGACCGCAACGTGTGTGCAGCGTGTCCGCCCATTCCCGCGATGTGTCCACTCCTGCCCGCAACCCGTGAAGCTATGGAATTATTCCTGCACACTAATAGAGATGCATTGATTTTGTGTCTTCTCCCATCCCGCAGGAGAAAACGTAATATAGGATATTAATAAAGAGATTCTTGGGTTTGTTTCGTTTTCCTGACCTGCAGCTTTTGACGCACTTGTCGGGAATAGCGCTGCTATTTCGTTATTTTCATGTAGCTTTTAAATGAAATATAGTTAGTTTTATATTCTATTTTATTCTCTGTATGTTATTTACTTGGAATTACCTTTAGGCTAGAGTCTATAATCCCACAGCGTTTTGTTTTAGGCGCCCATTCCCGCCCGCAGCTAAGTGCAAACCGCCCGTTCCCGCGAGATTTGCGTCCCGCGGGACCCAGTGCAGACCTCTACTTTATACTGTACAAATAAATCTCAGTATGTAGGTTACCGTCTCTGCTGCTCCAGCTCCTCTTGGTTTGGTCCATTTGACACCAGACGGGGGCCTGGAGAATATCCTACACAGACAGACAAACTTTCATTATCAAATGTGGCATAAAAATACACATATTCAAACTTTGATTTTTCCCCTCATTAGCCACACTTCCTGAGAACTTGCGCAAGAACCATGTTCATGCTATTGCAGCAGTAGTTTAGGCTTATACTATAACAATACCCCAAATACGGATGTTACATTACATTACATTGGTGTGGCAAGAAAGTCAAGTATATGAGGCGTACTGATTTATTCAACAGACTCTGAAAACAAATAAATGGATATGGTGTATGATCTGGATATATCTGTACAGAGATTACAGAAATGACAAACCTGATGCAGTTACAGACATTGTATGTTTTTTAATGCACACTCTTAGTCAATATGAAATATGCTAAAATCTTTGTATAATTCTATACTACAAGGTTTCCCGCAGAAATTTGGGTAGCCAAGGTGGTGCCTTTTGTTGACCAGGGGAGGACTAAGCGGAGTAAATCCAAAAGTAAAGTAAAGTAATTTTACAAGCTGGGGGATCTGATGACATTTCATGAATTAGCATGTGATCTATGTGGTGTTTGGATGCTTTGAGGAACTTACACAATGGGTTGTGTAAAGAATCAACTCACTGAGTGAATCTGTTCACGAAACACAACCTAAAACACTGGCTCACTGGTCCACAGTGGATTAATTATGGATCTCATGAATATTTCGGATCCATAGCCATGTGCAAACACATTGGTAGCCTTGATAAAATATTGAGCGTATTGCATATACAGTGTTTCCCGCGTGGGTGCGTGGGGTTTATGGGGTGGGGGGGTTGGGCTGTTGCGTTATCAAGATGGTCGCCCTTCGTTGGTAAGGCGGCCGCTTTAACTATTAAGTGCTGCAGGAAACCCTGTACCATTATGCAGTCTGTGGTAATAGACAAAGCAGTCCATATTTCAGCTTCTGGTTGTATTGCAGCGAATGCAATGGCATGGCAGTTAAAATTCTGTCACTGAGCACAGAAATGAAATTTTGACCCGGATACGTGACAAGGTGAAACATGGTGATAATGAATAATTGGAGTATAATAATCTGATGGTCTGCAACATATGCAGTAGGCTTTGCCTATTAGCTGTGCATTGCAAACACAGTACAACTACAAGTACAGCCTAGTACTAGCAGGTTATTTGTTGGGATTTATAAAGCTATCACCAAAAGGCTGTTCGTGTTTTACCTCCATCAGCATTGACCACTTCCAGCGCATGTATCATGCCATTAGCGAAGAGTGCGGCATCCTCTTTACTGCCGAAGTTCAGACCCCAAACCTGCCGTGCGTCTCGCCACTGATGGAAATTGGCTGTGGCCTGATTGTATTTCAGCCCTTTTACAATTGGGCAATTTATCACCACCTGGAAAAAAAAAACAGGACAAGTCCGATTTTTATAATAAACAATTAAAAATATATATATAGATTTTTTTTTTACATATATTAAAGAATCAGCAACTAAAGTGAGACAGAGCAGCAGACAACCTCCAGATGGCACCACTACAACTGAGAGGCAAGACAAGAGCCTGACAAAGAGACATGAGAGCTGCATCTGTAATGTGCTGACTGTTCACTTCTCAGTTTGCTCTGTTTTACAGCTCTGCATTCCAGACAGAGTGACAGAGCAAGACCGGGAGAGAAAGAGAGAGAGAATGTGTTTTTATTCCTAACGCATATCAGTGCAACCCAGCTGAGCCGGAAGAATAAATTAGAAAACAAGTCAGAACCTGTTAGACAGAGAGACAAAGACAGGCAGAGAGATGAGGGTGGTTATGGGGCTATAGAGACTAAGAAGATAGAGGGAATTCCCTAACAGGCACAGGAAGTGAAGTGAGTGATTACAGGAAACTGGATCCACTTTAGGACAGATAGATGGGCATCTCTGGGGAAATGTGTGTAAGAGAGCGAGAGATTACGACGGGAGGGATAGAGAGACAGAAGCGATGGGAGCTCAGAATCTTACTTACTGATCTCATCTACAGTATTAGGAGACCTACGCGGGTCTGACCTGGTTACAGTTAACACTGGAGATTAGCGTCCGAACCTTCAGGAGTATGTGTGTGTGAGAAAGGCAGTGTGTGTGTAGGTTTTTAGCCCGTTGTGATAGGAATGTATGTAGGCATTTAACCCATAACGTTACAAATAAATGAGAGTTTTTAGATTCGGAGAAAATTGGGTTGGTCCACACAGACAATGAGTGACTTTAGATAAAAATGAAGCCTGGTAAAAAATAAAAAAGCAGAAAGAATACCTTTCGGTTAGTACATTCCAATTATAGTAGTGTTTACTATACTTGTCTAAAATAAATTATTTAAAAACTAAAAGAAATCCGGGTGTGCGCTTGTAGGAGATGCTGTGGTTATTTTAAACATAACCGCCCTGTCTCTGGTGTGTACACTTTTATGCATCATGCTATTTAGACAAAACTGTTCCTCAAGGTACTCACCTCGGTCCACCAAATTGTAGCATACACACTATTGCTAAAATATAAGTGACTCCCTGGGCCGAGATCGCTTGTGTAGTTTTATAAAACTATGGCTAATAAAAATAAAGTCACAGTAAAGACAGACATGACCCAATGTCA
>JAOVVF010000032.1:9292977-9305276 GCA_028565595.1 Duopalatinus emarginatus | reverse complement strand
GTACACCATGACCGTGGCCCTCGCGTTACATACACTCAGCTCACTGACAGACAGACAGACAGACAGACAGACAGACAACGAGAGAGATACAGAAAGGATTTAAATGAGGCACAAAGAGAAATTATTACAATCGCATATTGCCTATAAATGCAATAAAACCCCTCACCCTCACATAAAGCACAGGTACTGAAGTTCCTAGAGCAAAGTGATACAACGGTTTTCTAATAGAATATTCTTTTAACCCATCTGACCAGTGAAGTACACAGCAGAAAACAGTAGGAGGCAGTGAACACTTTCCTGGAGCAGAGGGAGACCCCAAAGCATGGTGCTGGGGGAGCAGGGGGTGGGAGGGGTGTTAGATAGGTGCCTTGTTCAAGGGTGCCTCAGTCGTGTCTTGCCCTCGAAACTGGGACAAGGCCATGGCTGCCCCTATGCCTTGTGACCGGTAATGTCAGTGACATTGATTATCTCACTACAGTGACACCTGTCAAGGACTGAGATATAGTAGGCAGCAAGAAGTTGATGTGTTGGAAGTAGTAAAAACTGGCAAACATACAGATCTGATTGACCACAGTGTTGGTTAGTTGACTGGGTCAGAGCATCTCCAAAACTGCAGGTCTTGTGGGATGTGTCTCAGTATCCCAGTTAATACCTACCAAAATTAGTCCAAGGAACAACGGGTGAACCAGTGACAGGGTCCTCGTCGCCCAAGGCTCACTGATGCCCATGGTGGGTGAGGTCTATCCTTGTCAGGTCCGATCCACACAGGTCTTGTGAAGTCCATATCAAGATGGTTCAGATCTGTTTTGACGGCCATTAAGGCAGGCGGGTTTAATTTTAAGGCTAATCAGTGTAGGCTAACATGTAAACTTTAACATAACATCAGTGAGGCAAAGGCTACCTTTGTTAAGCTGATATGAAATGTTGAGCTGATACAATGAGTAATGTTTGTTTAATTTTTAAAGCTAATCTTAGTACTGCTATGTCGCTATAATGTACATAATGTAGTTTCCTTTATTTATTACTTCATTCATCTTCAGGATCAGCTTTAAGGATCTGGAGCCTATTCTGGGAATTCTGACAACAAGACAGGAATACATCTGGGATCTGTTTTCCAAACTCATCCCATCTACGACAATAAAAACAGGACATCGGGATGAGGCACTGGATGCCCAACCTATCACCTTTCCATCGTTTCTGGCCGTTTTTGTTTGTTTTGACAACATGAACATAACACACCCATTCCTGAATCATCCCAGGTTCGCCTGGATACTATACTAATAGATCACACGGAAGTCTTATATTCATCTGCAGTTTCATCTTGGTCAGGATTACAGTGAATCCAAAGACTATCCCAGGAACACTGGGTGCGAGATGGGAATATAGAGCACCACGCTCACACACATTCACACTAGGGCTGGGCGATATGGGAAAAAAAATCTTATCATGATAATTTTTCATACTGATATATATCACGCTATAAATCAAATCAATATTTCTGTTACACTTAAAGGTTCTTGTTTACTCCCAAGTAAGAGGTGTAGGTATCAAAAGGTATCTAACATTCACCGAGTTGTGAATTAGTCCTGGCGTGCACACCTGCACTAAAACAAACATTAGCATGTGGGCTAATCCGCTGCTCCGCCTACACTCTGTGCTGTGCGTCAAACAAACCTGAAATAGCTGTAACTCTACTACGTCTTATATCGAGGAAACGTTATATCGCGATAATTATCGAATTTGTTTTACCGCCCAGCTCTAATTCACACACTCGCTCCCTCCTAGGGGTAATTTAGAGTACACAGTCAACCTAGTGGAATGTTTTTGGGAGGAGGGAGGAAACCGGAGAACCCGAAGGAAACCCACAGAGGCACGGGGAGAACAGACAGAACTATGCACAGACAGAAACCTGAGCTCAGGATCAAGGTTGTACCCTGGAGCTAGGAGACGTCGCCTCAAAGTGCTGTACGCTCGCATTCAATGGTACAAATTTGTTAGTGATGACACACCATGCAGCATGGCTCCGGGTCCTCCATTGTGACTCTCAGAAACCATTTATTTAAAAATAAATAAATAAATAGATAGATAAGCTGCACAGCTTGGTGTCCTTACAGTCCATATCATCATCTCTGCCTCTGGACTTTCAACCTATCAGTGTTTCAGACAGGGGCACTGTTGCTATAAACACCAAGTATTTATAAGTTTCACACACACAGACACACACACACACACACACACACACGCACACGCACACGCACACGCACACGCACACGCACACACATTATTCCCCAGTTTTATGCTGCATGCTCCGAATATAGAGTCAATGTGCAAGATCTTGACAAATAAGAGCCCTGGGGATTAAAGAGTTAACAGGAAGTGCAGTGTGTGGAGTATTTGGTGAAATTACTGTATAAGGACACACACACACACACACACACACACACACACACACACACTTCACCGCCTCATTCCTTCCATCTCCCAACCGCCCAATACTTTTATCACTCAATCTCCCACTTCCTGTGACATCATCTTGTGGCCCCTGCCCACTTCCTGTGGACAAAATTCCTAATAAGGCCCTACAAAAAATTCCAGACAACACACACACACACGCTCGCTCACTCACTCTTCGCTTGTCTCACTGTCTCATACTACGTGCAGTAAAGGTGGGTCAGTAAGTGTGTGTACAGCTACACGACGTCAAAGACATGCTTTCTACCTGTTTGTTATTTGTCTCAAACATATAAAAGAGCACGCTGATGGTCTGAGACACGTTAACATGCCTTACTGTCTCGACGCGTGAATCAGAACCAGCAGTCTGATCGAGTGCAATACACAAGTGCTGTGACTTTAACGCTCCTCCGTTTCCTTCTCTGTTCTTCTCTCCCTCATTCTTCTGACGTGTCTGTGCTTGCATAGGCTGGAGCTGCAGGCCATAGACTTTACTCACACACACACACACACACACACCAAATCAAAGCCCTCTTAGTCACTCTCCATTCTCACCGCATACTTCTTGGCTGAAAGTATTATACTTGTTCAGATATGTAATTATAACCCTTGGTGTTAGTGCCCTACACGGTTGCTCCCTCGGCGTTAGTGCACTAGAAGTGTAAACAGCATTCCTGCACTTCCTTTTTTGGACTGCTGAACGAGTGCAACGTTTCTCCTACTTAATTCCTTTTGCAGGCTGAAGTGTGGGCACACACACACAAACACACACGCACGACCTGCGCACACAAAACACGCTTCCCATCAGGCATTTTCACACAAAGATTTATAGGGGTTTCCCCTCAGTTTTTCACCCTGGCCAGTTCTCACCCACAAACCTGGTCTCCTAACAGCTACTGACCAGGAAGGCTATCACATGCTTCCTCCAAGACACGTCAAGTGATCCGACTGCATCTTTTTTTAACTGTTGCTCACCATGTTGCACAGGCACTATCTGCCCTGTTCCGCATGCATGACCGCACAGACGCGCCCATGTCTGTGGATAATGTCGCTGGGAATGGCAGGGGAAGGAGAGTACACACACCACAGCCATTTTTCCTCAGGCTATAGGAATGATACAGAACCGTCGGGATTTGAATTCACCATCTCCAGAAGAACGATTCGCTACAGCACCACTGAGGAACCCTCAGACATCTTTAAAGACCTCGATGGAGCGGAAATCAATTTGTAGCAGACTGTTATAGTCGCAATACTACTGAGTACAAGAACACATGTACAGATACAGACAGTAGACGTACGTGTGTGTGTGTGTGTGTGTGTGTGTGTGCGTGTGTGTGTTACTACTGGGCATGACGTTTTGAGGTCTATCAGTATCAGATATAGAATGAGACGTAGATATAGTTCGATGTTGCATTACATAACCCGTATGCTCCGTAAAGCCGTGTCAGTGCTTGAGTCTGTCCTCGGTCACACTCTTTGTACTCTATTTGATTCAGTCTGTTATTGTTGAACGCAGCTGAAGGAGAATACTAAATAAAAATAATCCTTTATTTTATCCTGCAATCAACTGGAACCATACACCAGGGAGTACTCCTTTCTGGCGCCCAATGACTCCAGGTGAGCTCCGGACAAAACCACGATCCTGACAGACAAAGCGGATACGAGAATGACTGACTGACTGACCCTTTATTTTATTTGACTTAATTTATTTACATTGTTTATAATAATATCTTTTTAATAATAGCGCTTCTAACGTCTCACATGTGGCCTACAACTAAAGCTGGGTATAAAGAAGTCAACAATGCTGAGCATTTTACAGTCTGCAAAAGTCGCACTTATCTGCCAGATCCTGCTACACGACCCTTACATCATGTCATATATTACACAGTAACCAAGCACGTGAAAAGAGACCCGTCTGTTTACATCCTGGACCACGGCTGCCTGCGGCAAACGAAGAAGATTAGGCTTAGATTAACTAAAATAAAAATACACCACAGCCACACCTGCAGCAAGGATATGTTGTGCAACTCCGTTATGACGAAGCATTTCAGCATGAAACTGAAGGTGTCCACCATGTCTGATGTTCTGCTGTTTCCCAGCCAGACACAGCTAATAGTCACCTCTGCTGTCCGTTTACTCCGTTTATATACACTGAAGTGCAAGAAAAACTGGTAGACCAGTCTCCTACATGGTAGGTCACCATACTTCCTGTAGAATGCTCCACAATTCTGTTGTATTTCAGGACTTGTGTGGTGTCCCAAAAGTACTCGATACAGTCAAGATCTGGTGACTTGAGTGGGAATGGCGAAATCCCAAACTCAGATGATGGTTCATCTACCCATAATTTTGCATCTCTAGATGTGTGTTGTCCTGTTGAAAGGCATCAGAATGAATCTGAACGCAGGACACAAACAGGGGTAACTCGTCAATAAGGAGACACGCATAGCTTAGTTTGTAGACATACCAGGGGTCCCATGGAATACTAGCTAAACAAACTCCATACCATTATGGAGCCACCACCAATCTGTGCAAGTTTTCTATTTTCAGTCTATACCATTTTTTCCCCTGGTACATCACTGTATACTGGAACTGGACAACCGGACAAACTAGGGCGAGTCAAAAGTCGCAGGACACACAACCACCTTCCCATTGGAAAAACTTGCCCTTGATTCAATATTGCGGCTTTTATATAGTACTCCCCTTCACCCATTACTTGCTGGGGTATTCAGATGTCCTTTTTTCCTTTGGTTTCTGAAATAAAACGTGTCCTGACTTTTGACTCACCCTGTACACCCAACCTTACTTACAACTAAACCATTAGCCCAGTTAACAGAAAACACAGCATGCAGAGCTATGAAGTTTGGTCCGTATCATCCAGCTCTAGTGCATGTATCAGTCAATCTTCAGTGGAATGTACTGACATCATATGTCCCTGTTGAACTTCCTATTCCAGATTCAGTCCCCTCTTTGCTGTCCACCATTCAGAGAAGGAGATGTTTAATGTTCATTTATCTACAAGAGCATAAGTGAGGTCAGGCACTGTTGTTGGACCATGAGGTCTGTTCCAGCTCAACCCAATGATGCTCAGTGGGGTCGGGGTCAAGGCTCTGTGAAGACTTCTTCCACTCCAAACTAATCAAACTATGTCTTGGAGCTCACAAGGTCGTTGACATTTGGGCCTCTATGTTCCAATCAAGGTAAATTACCATCTGTACAGTGAAATACACACACTAGTGAATGTACATACTGGGGGCAGTAAACACTCTCCCTTAAGTTGGGTGGCAGCTCGTATACCTGGTGCCCAGGTAACAGTTGGGGGCTAGATGATTCGATCTTGTCGGTACCGGGGATCAAACCGACAACCTTCAGCTCACAAGACTCGTTCCCTAACCTAGAGCCACAGCTACAAAGCATACAAAGACATCCTATACAATTGTGTGCTCCCAATTTTGGGCAACAGTTTGAGAAGGAAAACCACAAACAGGTGTAATATTTAGGTGTCCACATATTATTGGCCTCATAATGTTTGTAATACATCGATATAGATTAAAACCGTTTCTGCGCTGACGGTTTGCGATCCACTTGGACAACGTGAGCTCGGTAAAAGGCAGGGTGGAGAAGAGTGGATCAAATTACAAACACACAGTGTACACACACTGTATTTCACCTGTGCTTTTGGTCATGTCAGGAACCATTTCCCCTGTCTGGTGAACTGTAGAGCTGCACAAAGCACTCACTCACCTCAGTTAATCTTTTTCTGCATTCGGTCTTATCGCCTCTGGCTGCTTATAATCCAGGCAGGCAGCTTATGCGTACAAATGAAATCAGCCAGTCTGTTACTTGACACTCACCGGTCTCTTTAATAGGAAGACCGCTCGCTTAGTCATGCAATTGCCCAATCAGGTGACATGCAAAACATCCAGGTATGGGTCAAGAGGTTCAGATAATACTCACATAATTCATCAAATATATGTTTTAATTCATCAGACAAACGTGATCTCAGTGACCGTGGCACGGGTGTTGGCCTGATTGTTTCAGAAACTGCCCCGGTAGGCATGTGATCTTTTTCCAGTCCTTAATTGTCCAGTATGGGTGAGCCTGTGCTCGATGTAGCCTCAGATTCCCATTTCTGGCTGACGGAAGTGGAACCCAATGTGATCTTATGCTGTCTTAGTCCATCCACCTGAAGATTTGGCCACAGCATGATGAAATGCTTTTCTGTTCATCGCAGTTGTACAGAATGTTTATTTGAGTAAACCAGAACCAAAACAGAATCTGGTTATTCTTATCAGACCTCTCTCATTAACAAGACCTCTCCACCTGCAAAACTACAGCTCACAGGATGTTTTTTTTCCGTTTGCGACATCGTTCTGGGTAAAGAGATCAGTGCTCTGAAACGGTTTGGTTTTTAGAAATATGAGGGATATCACGACAAAGCAACATGACTCGACAAAAAGGCCGGACACCGACCTAACCAGACGAAACTGAACCGCGTGTATGCGCACGTGAAACTGACATTAGCGTGACGAACAGACGGCACTCTACGCAAGGTTTATGTAAGACACAGCAGGACAGCCAGCAACATCTGTATTAAGTAAAGGGCTACGTACATCAAGTCATTAAGGCACATTCAGCCTCATTAACAGAGAAACTGGATGACGTTTGAGTCCCAGCATGCACCGGGGCTGATAACACCACTGACTCACAGACTGAGCGATCAGACATCAGACACTTCCTGCATGATACACACACTATGTTATGACCACAAGCTCAGAACAATCTTCCATACTCATACATGGTAACTGGCCATTATTATTATTATTATTATTATTATTATTATCAGAAGTACTTTACTGATCCCAGAGGGAAATTTCACACATTTTATTATTATTACTACAATACTGTATCGAATAAATGCCACGTGTGTATGCACTTAAAATAGGAGTGTTGATATATGTTTTTTAATTTTTTTAATAATTAATTTATGATTTGTGTTTATTGTCATAAGGTTATATTTAATGGTGGTAAAATGCAATCCTTACAATTAATTCAGTTGCTTAGAACGGCATATTTATTAACAAGGAGTAAAGAACAGCAGTAAGTAGCTAATTTAATAGTCAGACAGTCTTTGATATCAAAGTAAAAAGATATTGTACAGGATCTCCACCTATTATAGGGCACCTGTTCTATTGAATGGCTCGTCCTACTGGGATTGTCATTGTACGATCATTCATAAAAAATGACCAGGGTTCACGAAATTCATATATGCAATTAAAATAAATATATTTTTTTAAATGTGACAGTGTGATCAGTATATAAATATGCTGTAACATGCCAATTACCACATTTCTAATTGATTTAAGTTCACATAAGGGAGTCTAAATTGTCTAAAGGGCTCAAACAAGATACTAACATTTTTCCAGGCTAACACAACCGGATTTTCTAGTGTAAATGGGTCTGCATATAATATATAGATAAATGCTGTGCATGAGTCTTCATGTAAATACATGTGGCTGACCACCACCCAAAAAAAAAAAAAAAAATTGGACCAGATGTTTCGGTATCAAACTTTACAAAAAAACAACATAGCGTATTGTGGACCATACGTTCATACACAACAGCCTACGCAGAACTAACCTTAGGATGTCCCAAAATTTGTATGTTAAAATTTAACCAATGGGTCCCATTTCTTTAGCTGGATCTAGTTATCTGCCATTTTTGCCATCCCAGTGAACAAGATTTTATACAAACACTAATATGGATGTCTCTACTGCAATGGAATGTAAAAAGTGATGGACATAATTTATGTTTCCTAGTAGGATCATTTTACACTACACTATATATAATGTAGTAAAAATGGAACACTGGGCAGGAACTAGTATCATGTAAGACAATCTTCTAGCTCAACACAGAGCAACTTGACCTGGCAACGATTCCACAAGTGGACAGAAGATGCCTGAAAGGATTTTGACCCATCTGGGAATCCACCCACAGCTCTGTGGTATTTGTAGGTGCAGGACCTAGAATGAGGATGGACCCGTCCACCATGTCCTGTAAAGGCTTAACTGTAACTGACAAATGTGCGAACCAAACCATACGCTGGAACTGACCGGAATGAACCAATTCTAGACAACTTGGACCAGATGGCATGGTGCATTGTTCTTCTGGAATATCCTAAGGTTGTGGGTCCAAACTATGAAGGTTCATGAAGGGCTGCAAAGGTCACCAAGCAGTGAAATGTCTCAATGAACACAGCCCACACTGGTATGGAACCACCACCATCCTGCACAGAGCCATGTAGACAACTGGGGTCCTTGTCTGGCATCTGCACCATACAAGACGCCTACAACAAAAATAATTGGTACCGTCACTCATTAGACCAGGGAACATGACATGACATGTTGCCTAGGACTGGCATAGTGTTGTCGGGGGTGTGGGGCCTGTGATTTTGCCAGTCGACTGTCTGATAACATGGACAACTGCAGCCAGATGTCACAATCATTAAGCACCCATGGGGAGTCAATGTGCTGTGCACTGCGTTGGTAACGCTTTCTATGACGTATGGCCCAAAAATGTCCCATCCATCTGGCACCCACTTTCATGGTTCAAACTGTTATGTCATGATGCTGGCCAGTGTTCAACCTCACTCACAAGATAACACCTCACCAATGTCATTCCATAATCAACTGACATACTTCCCTGACTCCCATGACATCTGGCATGTCAGAGTGTATATATGTCTTCTTATAGCTTAAAGAATGTACATTTTCTTGACATTTGACATTTATTTTAAATTCTCTTAACATTTTTCTTATATTGCTGATGTCACAGTAGTTGGGTTGATCTGCTTATAGCATCCATGCTGGTTTCACAGTTGAAATATATGTAAGCTAGGATTACACTTGGCCTTCAGGTAGTTGAATTTGAGTCTAATAATTACTTTATACATTGTAGTAATGGATCCATGTGTACATGTTGTATGTAAATGAACAGAAATCCTCTTTGGATTCAAGTTAAAACAAACAGAATGAAAACAGAACAATTTAGGCAACAGCTCATACAAAGACTTCAATCAGACTGTGGCTGTTGGACATACTGCCACACCTGAATTTACATTCCTGGCTATGCTATCAGCTCCAGGGTTTTCTTTTCTACTATTAAAAACATCTTCCGAACAATCAAAATTTAATCTCAACACCCAACAAACTGACTTCTTCATATACTGCAGTTTTAACATTTCTGTTCACGGCAACTACTTGTACAAGGCCAAAACGTATTCCAGCATCACTATTCCCAAGTGAGCTCCAAGCAGACATGGTTTCCCCAAGGTTGGTACGGACGAACTCATGTGACCTGCACGAAGCCCTGATGTTAACCCCACTGAACACCTCAGAGATGAACTGGAACACTGACTGCACCCCAGATCTCATCACACTACATTATTTCTGCACTTACAAATGCACTTGTGGATAAACGAGCACAAAAAGGACCACGCTGACGAACCAAAAGCTGGTGGAAAACCTTCCCAGAAGAGCGGAGGTTATTAGAACAAGACAGAGGAGACTACATTTACAGCATTGGGCAGACGCTCTTATCCAGAGTGACTTACAAGGTTACTGGTATAACAGGTAGGCCAACATAGTGTTAGGAGTCTTGCCCAAGGACCCTTATTGGTGTAGCACAGACTGGCTGCCCAGTTCGGGGATTCGAACCCAGGTCTCTCACATGGGAACCCAATGGTGTTACCACTGTACCACACCAACCACACCAGACTACATCTGGAATGGGGTGTTCAAAAAATACATATGGTCAGGCATACACACCTGTGTGTGCGTATATTATATATATGTGTAAAGATGTATGTAAATAAATAAATATATGTACATATAAAATAAAGACAAAACCAAATTTAAGTGTTATTTGATTGTCTAAGAACTAAATGTGTTCTTTAAAAAGATACACAGATTCAGATTTACGAAAAAAATAACCCTTTCTAAATATAGCTATTTCTTGCCAGAAACAATCGCAGAGGCATCCAGTTGAGTCATGCAAGCAGGAGGTTTTTATTTTCATGCAGACACGATAAATGCCTTAGAAGATATGAGGCTTGCAGGACAAACACAGACCACAATGTCTGATGCATTCACAGTGTTTCTTCAGGATACGCTGACAGTGCTGGCATTTCTACCATTTTCCTCAGGATGTCTTGAGACAAACTGGTAGCTGTGACCACTATGGGCTTAAATCCGAATGTAGATACAGATGAAAACATCTGGAGCAATACACTGATCCAGATCCAGGCACCGTGTTACACTCTTAACATATAGGACCCCTGTACACCTGCTAATTCATTTAATTATCCAGTCAGTCAACCAAGTCAGACCCGACATCATGTAGATCCGCATCAGACATGTGAATGGGGAATAATGTGATCTCGGTGAAGATGACCCTTGCATGGATGTGCCAGATGGGCTGGTTTAAGTACTTCAAAGTGCTAATCTCCTGGGATTGGCATGCACAGCACAAACATCCAGTGAGCAATGAGATACGCAGGAAAAAGTGGCCAGTGGGTGTATGTGATAATGGGTGGCACAAATGTAGGTAGGTTTGAGCTCTTTCTGTGCAGAGTTTCACAAGTTCTCCTATGTGTACTCAGGTTTCCTCCAAGTTCTTTGGCTTCCTCGAACCTTCTCAAAAAACAGCGTCATTTTACTGACAATCAAATACACACACACATACGTACACACACACCTGGAGGAGCCAGAGTGGAGCTTGTCGCTGCACATCTCGCGCGCTGCTACAGGACGTGGAATGCAGCACGCGAGCAACAGGCATGCGCAGACAAACAAAAAGGAGCGCCGCACTCAGCCTGAAGGCGAGTTTCAGCCACTCCCATGAAGAGTGATAAGAGCGTTACAGGTAACTGAACACACCAGTTTTCATACACCTCTACTAATCATATGAAGAGTGATAAGAGTGTTACAGGTAACTAAACACACCTGTATTCATACACCTCCATTAATTATCAATATAATAATTACTATAATAACAACAACAATGATAATAATAATAATAATAATAATAACAATAATAATAATAATAATAATAATAACACTAAAACAAAAATAATAACAGTAATGATACTAATAATAACAACAATACTAACAACGATGATGACGGTAATAATAATAATAATAATAATAATAATGAAGATAAAACTATTAATAATAATAAACATCAGACTATAGTTGACCTGTTAAAGTCTATTAAAATACACTGTTTACACTATAAATCTGTTTGTCTTTATCACTCCTATACAGTCTCCATGAGTTCAACACACACACACACACACACACACACACACAGAGAGAGAGAGAGAGCTGAACAAAAACACACCTGTATTAGTGTGTGTTAAACAGTGTGAAGTTCAGTTCACTCCTCTGTGAAGTGTACACAGAATAATAATAATCCAGTACAGTAGTAGTGTGTGGTCTGGGACGTGGCTCTGCTCTCGGTAGCCGTTAAACACACCGCTTTACAGCACACACACACACACACACACACACACACACTCCCATAACTGAACACTTAAACACGAGGAAACAGACAGACCTGTACAACTAGGATTCAAGTGAGTGAGTGTGTGTACTGTATATGAGTGAGTGTACATGTGTGTATGTATGTGTGTGTGTGTATACACATATGTGAGTGAGTGTGTGTACTATATATGAGTGTGTGTACATATGTGTGTGTGTGTATAATGTATATGAAAGTGTATGTGTGTGTAATGTATATGTAAGTGTTTGTATGTGTATGTGTGTATAATGTATTTGTAAGTGTTTGTTTGT
>JAOVVF010000032.1:9271987-9284974 GCA_028565595.1 Duopalatinus emarginatus | reverse complement strand
GACGTCAGAGAGAGAGAGAGAGAGAGAGAGAGAGAGAGAGAGAGAGAGAGAGAGAGAGAGAGAGAGCCTGCGAAGTGTTAATATTCGATATGTCCGACAGATGGCGCTGTAACGCCAGTCCTTCTACACATTTAGTCATTCATTCATTCATTCATTCATTCATTCATAGATAGATAGACAGATAGATTATTAATGCAATCGAATACAAGTGGTAGCATAGTGCAATTACAATAATGTGTGATGATATAAGATTATTATTATAGATGTGGTAAATAAGTGTGTGCAGATATAAATATGGTCTATAGATAAATATGAATGCAGCAGTGTGAGGACATGAATACAACAACAGAACGCTCTCAGACAGCGAGAGACACTTTGTGTTTTGTTCGAATTTACAAGCACTGTTGATTGTTGAACCTTTTTTACTGCATGCTGCTCTTCTTTCATGCAAATCACAAAAGTGGGGCAGACATTTTTCTTTACACTGCAGTCACTAATTAACTGACGTAACAAGTTCAAACCTGCACAGCAGTGACTGGGGAGAGAGCGACCTAGTACAGAAAGCGTTGATAAGACAGCACGGTAGAAACAGATATTTTAGTACAACTGGAGTGCGGATCATTTTTTTACATTTTTAGTGGTTTTGTAAAAATGACTCAGAAGGGGTTTAGGCATTTTTGACTCTTTTTTGCTTAATTACATCTTTAACACAACTGTCAATGTAAGTCAGTCATTCAGTCAGTCATTATTATCTGCTTAGTCCGTCAGGTTCAGGGTTTGTCTGGGGACCCACCTGGAATCACTGGGCACAAGTCAGGAATATCCCCTGGACAGGGCACCAATCCATCACAGGGTACCACATACAAACACACACAATTCACTCACACACTCATACTTTAGGGGCAATTTAGCACATCCAATTAGCCTTCCATGTGTGCTTTTCAGGAGCTGGAAGGAAACCGGAGCACCCAGGGAAAACCCACACAGACACAAGGAGAACAGCCCTCACACACACTATGTGCAGTGTCACTATGCCACAATGTCTATTTATATAATTAAATGTTGTAATGTTGCAATATTGTTAGTTTTGCTTTGTCATTATGCCATTTCTAATACTGCTGTCATTATTCATATCCTAATACCCAGAATTTCCAGATACCACTGTTTTACAATCTTTACAGTTTAGAATTTTTTCCCCAATATTCAGCTGTCCTTACACTACACTACAGTCTCAAATCAGAAAGTTGTAATGGCTCCTGGCTTACTTTACTGTAATCAATGTTGCCCTTATCCAAAATGCTTCCCTACCTCTTGTGTAGACCTTCAAATTTTATAAACCAGGCAAGCAAATAAAGTGCTAACCCCATATGAAGCTTTCTCACTATGCAAGTTTCCGCTTCCAGAAAGCCGGATTTGCAAGTTAGATTGATAAGAATCATAATACGATTGTTTCTGTTTCAGATACAAGGCTTCATTGAAATGAAGATTAATGACCCTAACAGCTGCTCTAACTAACAATGGTACGTTGAAGTAAAGCTAAAGATCAATGTATACCTAGTGACACCTGGCCCACAACTAAACCCAGTCTAGTGCCACTTGGCACTCTACTAATCCCAACTGAGTACCAATTAACTCTTTTCTAAATCCACCTCAGTGCCACTTAACACATCACTAAAGCATCACCCAGTTACATTTCTACTAACAAGTAATCTGTGTTTCGGCATTTGGTTTGTCAGACCAGACAAGATTTTTCAGTAGGGAAGGAAGAGTAAAAAAATAGCGATTAGACTAGAGATAGTGCTTGACTCAAAGAGAAAAGGCTGTTAAGAGTTCAACTAGGATTCAGAATATCAAGATTTGTATGTTATGAGTAATTTCTTCCTATCGAATTCTGACAAGCCAAAAGTACCTCTGCCTCTGCAATAGGCAGCTAGAAGAGAAAGCTTTCTGACTACAGTAACACTGGATAATTGTTTTGATTAGATCAGGTACAGAATGTGAAAGAAAGATTTACCAAGATAGTCTTCTCAAAAATACATGATGCAGAACATGACGTTCATGCTTTTATTACCACTAGTTGTACTATTGTAATGCAATTTGCTGTGTTTATCTTCCAGCAGGTGAATAAATGAACTTCATTTAGTCTAGAATACAGCAATCTTTATTAGAAGTATAATTTCAGATTATGTCATTTATATTTTATTCACACTACATTGCCTCACGGTCAGAGTTTGCTTTGATTATAAAATGAAATGAAATGAAATTATAAAACAATGTAAAGTTATTTATTATGATCCACTATGCCTGTTTTGCTAAAACAGTGCAGGTTCTTTATTATTACCTAGAATACTGAAGACAACAACAGGGGATAGCTAACCTGTCAGTGAACAGAACTTATTTCAGTCTTTAAGACTAGGTTTAAAAAAAGATTTGTTTTCAACCTGGGGGTTGGGGAGCATATTGTCCCATGGTGTTTTTGTTACTAGTCTATGTTCAGGTTTCTGTATATCCACTTTTGGACAATGTATATGGATGTGTATTCTCTACATTTACATTACATTTATGACTTTTGGCCAACACCCTTGACCCAGTGGGATTTGGGATTTTGTGGCTTTCTGATCAGAAGTCCAATGTTTCAACCACTGACTTACCTCTGCTAACTCTACAGACCGATATGGGTGTAGTAGAAGATTTGTTTCTGAAATACTCCCATCTGACACCAAAAGCTATGCCATGATCAAAATCACTATTTTCCCCCATTCTCATGATGTGTCTCATGATGTCTGATGTGAGCATTACCTGAAGCTAAGATGAATTACACTGACGTCTGACATGAAGTAAGCATTTAATTCACAAAAAGCAAATCCCCGCTGTTCCCCACTGAAAAAGTGGAACTGGAAGTGATGTAATGGAAAACAGTTTGCTCTTTGGTGTTGCACATGGTCCTCATGTGACATACTGAAAAACAATATGATCTACCCCTTACATTTCACACTGGAGTTTCACATGTTCTCCCCGTCTTTGCATGTATTGTGATGATCTGGTGTCATATCCTATCCAGGTTGTGGTGTACCAAATTTGCTCAACGCATAATAACCAGCTATGTCGTATGTGTTATAGTGCTATTTGACAAAAATTATAAATTTCAACATAAAGTCTTAGATTATGGTCCTACAAAGTCTCAAAGGTGGACATGCTCTGTGGCACCAACATAAGTGGTTAAAAACTATCAATTTAAATCAGATTCCCACCTGTTTATAATAAGATCTCATTTACAGCTTCATATCAGGATCTTAACTCATAGAGACCAATGATATCCTTGCCTTGGCAAACTACAAAAGTGTAGCAAGTTGAGCTCCAGCAACATGGCTCCCTTTTGGATGGTTATACTGTATATCACACAGCATAAGGTGTAGAAACTATTCTTTTATATAAGATATCCTATACAATTGTGTACTTATATCTTTGTGGCCGCAGTTTGGTGAAAGAACCACACGGGTGTAAAGGTTGAGTGTCCATAAACATTTAACCAATTTAGGGAATTGAAAGCTGTTTCACAAATGACGTTACTGGGCATCCAATGCACCACATAGGACCACAGAAATGCTAATCGTGTAACAATAGCATTAAATATAGGGTTAGTTCACACTTCTGTATCGTCCCACGTGCAATATTTACTTTGAGATGTGGCCAGTTGACACATTTCCCAGGAATGTTTCACTCAGACACTCTGGCTAGTGAACATGACTTGTTGTTTAGCACAGTATGTATTAAGATAAAATACTTTTGTATGGCCAATGGCTGCACCTGGAATTTAACACAGCATTAGTATAAGAACAAATATTTGAATGTTTTTGGACTTAAAACTTAATCACCACAAATATATGCATATTTTCAGAAGGCAGACTTTCAGCTGCTGATTTCCTTTCTCACCAACATGTATTACTTATCCAGATCAGACTACAACACGTTTGTCACATTTTGTTTACACCAGGACAAAGTTGACTTATCTGAAATGAAGCGTGCACATTTGGGGGTTTGGGTATGAAGTACCAGCTGACACACGTGCTCACGGTAATAATGCAGGTAGTCTAAACGGCAGCCTGTCACAAAGTCAGTGCTAAAAGACAGACTCTCATGAGAAAGTTGTCTTCATTTTGACGTGTATTGCTTGACAATTTTTCTTTGACGGTAAAACAAAAATACATTTTAAAAGCAGTAGAGATTATGCTTCAAACAGTTACTAAGTTACCAGTCATCAGAACAGCTATATCCTGGGCATTCTGGTAGACCTTTTGGTCAATGATGGCTGTAGAAAAAGAATAGCTATGGATATTCACTGAGACTATCCAGAAATGGGGCTTTAGACTAAAGCTTAGTTTGAGACACACTGGTTTTAGTGTTATGTTGAATCATTCTGGACTGGACACATGATTGGCTTCATCTTTCAGCATAGGTTTCTCTCACTGGCTGCTTTTTGAATTTCAACAGCAACTATGTACTTCTAGGTGAAGCAACACAGGTCTGTTCATAATGAAATGGTTACTGCCAATTTATACCCATTACCTGCCCAACAAATGCCAGCTAACAACCAGGTTAAAGGGGGGCACATACTCTTCTGAATAGCATTAGACACTAACAGCTATTAGACACTACTGGATGGTGAGGACAAATTGACCAGGTATTACAAAAACATCTAATCACCTGATCTGCTTTAAAAACATTTTTGAAGGTATGGACAGAGAAAGTAACTGACAGGTGGAGACTTGTTTGATTTAAGAACAGACTGCAAAGAAGAACCAAAGAAACAAGAAGTGACTGTAAATACAAAACAATTTATTCAGAAAACAAATCAATCACAACTGACAATCAGTACTACAGTTTCACACCAAGTCTCTCACTGAGAGCAAGCCACCAGTGTGTGTATGTGAGAGCATGTGAGTGAGTGTATGTGTGTGTGTGAGACAGAGAGAGAAGAGTGTGAGAGTGAGAGTGAGTGTACTAGTTATTTGCCGGTGATCAGTGGATTCCTCAGCACCACGATGACCGAGTCTCCTCTTAGAAACATCTTGGAGATGTAACGGTCTTTATTGACTGGTTTGGACTTCTTCTTTCCCTTCCCACTCTTGGGCACCTCGGTCCACATCTCCTTGACATTCTCCAGGACCATGTTACAATGCCTACACACACACACAGTGAGATTGGACAAAGATTATGACATCCTGATTAGATCAATGAGCTGTACTCTTAAGATCACCACACAGACAGATAAAGTGTTTTAAAATACAATGATTTATTGAGGGCAGCCCACCATTTCAGTTATATATTTGTACCTATTTAAAAAACAACTGAACGCTGGTGTGGCAAGTCCTCAGCCATCTCTTGCCATTTTTGCTTAGTTTTACTTGATTCCATGTCCTTGGTGGGATTGTTTAGCTTGGATTAACATACTTCCCGCTCTCTCACATACAAGACAATATTCTTACTCCATATTTGCTCTGTCGGTCAAACAATCAAGCTGTAGATCAGCCATAACATCTAAACCACCAGATCCAATCATACCAGAACAAGACACACCAACACATCATATGAGGGTCACTGCAGTGCTGACGATAATCTATCACATAAATAATACCTGCTCTGTGGTGGTCCTCGCCACTGAACAGCGTAAAATATTGCCAAGGCCCTATTCTGATTTGATTACTTTCTCAGGGGGAGTCTGAAAAAATATTTCACACTTCATGTCAGTGACAAAAGTCTTACAAGTCTACAAAACAAGTTTCTAGCTTTCTCAGTCACATGATATTGCTATCTCTATGGAAATGCATGCTCAGTGTCTAACTATGGTTTGGAGCAGTAGCCAAAAATCTATTTATTCAACGTGAGGCTCTGTCTGTCTATCTGTACAAACTCAGAAGACCCCATGTAAGAGAGAGAATTACCCCAGGACCCAACATAAATCTAATCCCATCCAAATAGGGCTTATTTATAGTATGCAGAAAAACAGATGGACTACAGACATGGTCAAAAGTGATCCGCACTCCAGTTATACTAAAACTCACGGAACAGCTCACAGAAAAGTACAAACATACATTTTTAATGAGCGACCAAATAAACTTCAAAAATCAACCATCGGCTCGAGCTTAAGATTCAAACAAAACGCAGAGGACTGTTAAGCAGTGGTGTTGCCCATACAAAACATAGCTCTGAGGTGTTAAGTATCCTCCCTATAGTGCTGATCTTGTCCCATCAGAGTTTTACCTGTTTGGTCCCCTGAAAGAAGCCCGGCCAGAAACATTTTTAATGAGGGAATATGAAAGCTTGTTCACAGATAAACAAAGTGCATTAAAAAGCAGCAGGTTATGTAAAAAAGTTATCCGTCTTGTCAAAAAAGGTGATTCATTATTTGCCACAAAGTACTTGGCAACACAAATATTTGCAGTGATGCACCTTTTTTGCAATATTACTTAATATGCATGTGCTGTTGTCACCTATGTGGCCCGTGTCTCCCTGTACAGTCTTTATACACTTTCCTTTCCTCTCATCAGCTTTGCTATTTATTATTTAATCAGTTCACATTTTTTCTTTATTTTTATGCAGATTTTTTTCCAACACAAAACACACATATTCCGGCACGTCTTTATTTATAATTTCTACAAAAGCAGTAAGGGTGTACTTCACACAGTGCTTTTCCATTAGAGCTTTATTCTTATAAAATAAATAATGAGACTGTTGTGGGGTGTTTATCTGAGATTGTGCCTAACTTTAATACCAACTACAGACCTGATGATTTTTTTTTATGTCCTGGTACATAAAATCTTTGAATTTTACTGCAAATCGGTTAATTAGTACATTCAGGTACTCAGCTGACTTTATTTTTAGGTGGTTTAGAAAGAGCAGAGAGACCTGGGGTAAAATCAAGGGGCAACACAGGGTGGTGAAAGTTAACTACCTGTCGAAGGCTTTGACTCGACCCAGCAGCTTCTTGTTGTTGCGGCAGTTGATGAGAACCTGCGTGTTGTTCTTGACAGACTGTGTGAGGACGGACAGAGGCCCGGTGTTAAACTCTTCCTCCTCACGCTTCTGCAGCTCCTCAGGGGTCATCTCTGACTTTGGCTTGTTTAAAAGACTCCTAAACCACCACAAGACAACAAATTAAAAAGTACACAACCTCATCATAAGAAAAAAAAGATGAATAATGATTGTACACAAATAAGACTGGATTTCTATTTGAACGGTACAGAGGGTTATAAATTAAATCCTACTGAAGCATAAAGGAAACAGTAAATGGGACAAAACCGGCAAGAAACTGACTTCTCATATTCAGTTATTTCAAATAAATAAAATAAATATATAACTATAGTGAAAGACAAAAAAGGGAGATGGGGGAAGAGCAAGAGGCAGATACACAAATTATATATATATATATATATATATCTTCCTGCCTGCCTGTGTGTATATAAAGATAGATGGATAGACATTAACAGATGTTACTGATATACACACACACACACATATATATATCAAGCAATGTCTATCTCTCTCTTCCTGCCTGTGTGTGTATATAAAGATAGATAGACATTAACTGATGTCTGTCACACACACACATATATATACATATACACACATATATATATATATATACACACACACATATCAATAATCTAGTCTTTACTATTATCACCTCACATCAGATCATTATTACACTTAACACACTATAAGCTAGCTATAGACTATAGAGTTAGCTGTAGAGTTAGCTTTAGAGCAGTGCTGCTAATCTACACAGATACTGTACAGACATCTAATATGATATTCAGTACACTGTAATGAAATAAACAGAGTGACAATATCACAGTAAGACTGAGAGAAACAGACACTTACATTGTTTTAATCCTCTATTACACCACTATCAGAACAACAGATAGCACATCGGCTAACACGCTGACTGAACGTCGGAGAGGCGCCACTTCCGGTTCTAACCCGCCTTAATGAGAACTGTTTCCGGGTCAAGCTCTTCCTCTGCTATTGTTTAAGGGTGTAGTCTTTGTTTATTTATTTAGCGAGTCAGTTAGTTAGTAACCTGTAAGGACATGTTATGAAAAACAGCAGGTTTAGTATTTATTAAGTGTGTGTTTGGTTATGTCTCCTGTTAGAGACCTCACCATGGACAAAAGACTAATCACATTATGCACTGTGTAATATGAAAGTATAACACAAGTTAAACAATGGACTTCTAATCTACTGTAAACAACAAGATAGAAGAAGTGCCTGAGTGAGACAGAGGGAGATTTGACTTTAAAAGCTCTTTATATTAACATTAGATCAAAAAGAGCATCTTCTTTTTAAAAAAATAAACAAATTTATATATACAAATACACACACACACACACATATCTATATCTATCTATCTATATCTATATATATATATATATATATATATATATATATGTATATATCAGAAAGAGAGAGACAGAGCGAGAGCATGACAAAGAAAGAGAAACTGTGTGACAGAAAGAGCGACAAAGAGAAAGATAAAATGAGTGAACAGATAGATAGATAGATAGATAGATAGATAGATAGAGAGCGAGACAGAGGAAGAGAGAAAGACCAAGAATCAGAGAGAGAGAGAGATACAAACAGAAAGAGAGATAAAGAGAGAAAAACAGAAAAAAAAGAGAGAGAAACAAGAAAAAAAACAGACAAAGAGAGAAATAAAAGAGAGTCTGCAATGAGACATGTTCACCATTGTGTAGAAATAGCTGTTTTGCTTATGTATTTGGAGTTGACAGCAGACTCTGAAGGCCTGGCCAACACATTACAGTACCTGAGAAAAACCTGCTTAACAATCACATTACTTACTGATACACAACCTAGCATACACAACATATCACCCATTTTCATTGTACAGGGTGAGTCAAAATTCCTAAGCAAAAGTCTTAGCAATATACATACTCTGGTGATGGCTCCATAATGGTATGGGGTTTAGCTGGATCCAATCGTTATGAACCTGAATGAGAATCTCTGGAGAAATGCTGTCACAAATGCAGTCAACGTTTCATTAATATGTTTTGATACAGCACTCTGCAAACAGCTAGTCTTTTCAGCAGTGATCTTTTGTCCGTCAGTCTTCCTCATGACTGTGGTTCCTTGTGCTGAGAGTTAGACAATATTTTTACAGTTTTTCTTAAATAGGCTACAACCTATGCTTGTCAAAATGAAAAAAAAAAAAAATTGTCACTGTGGCTGAGGAAGGCACATCTCCCACCTTTTCCCACATATTTCACAAATGAACCATCGAGAGCATCCTGAGCAGCTGCATCACTGCCTGGTTTGGGAATTGCACCGTCTCGGATCTCTGCAGCAGGTGTTGAGGACAGCTGAGAAGATCATCGGTGTCTCTCTCCCCACCATCACAGACATTTACACTACACACTGCATCCACAAAGCAACCAGCATTGTACAACCAGTCTGTACAAACACACACATGTCAGTAACTGGACTGAACACACATGTTCTTACTTTTTTAAACTGTTTACACATCTGCTGCTAAGGTCTATCCAACTGGATAACATTAGTATGATGCTGCTAAATAAGAGTACAATGGTTACATTTATACCAAAAAAGGGACATAATTGCACCGTACTGATCCCAGGGGGTTAAATGTAATTCCCCCTCCCTGTATTTATTGTTTATTGTTTATTGTTATTGTAAATTGTAACTTGTATATTTATTTCTTTATTTCTTAGTACATTTTTTATTGGTTTTAGAACTGTGACATTGTCCCAGCACAAGACAAAACTGAGAGATAAGAAAGCACATTATCCAGAGTTCCAGAGCCCAAGTTCACACAAACACAATTTTTAAAGTAAAATAAAATAAAGCAATAATGAAAAAAATAAAATAAAAATTTTAAACAAAATAGAACAATAATTACGAAATAAATTAACAATAAATAATAATAACAATTATTATTATTATAATAATTACTATTATTATTATTATTATTATTATTATTATTATTATTATAGTCATCATTATCATACATTAGCACACTTGTTGTCCTTTGCTACAGCATTCTTTATTATTATTTTATTATTATCATTTAGCATTATTTGTGGTTAACCAATGCCATTTCTAGGGAAAATTCCAGAAACACCTGCAGGGAGGGTCAGACGTATTAAGTGTTATTAAGTCCTTCTATAAAAGTGAAATGGCTGCTAAATTTTGCAGATGAACCGTTCAGGCTGTATCAAATCCGTTCCAAGTTGCAGTACTGAAGGACATCTATGATCTCTGAGTGGGTGGGAGGTATTGGAAGTTTCCACTTCCAGTAAAGTTACAAAATCTACAAAATCAGAACAATCCTGATGGTTTAATACCAAATATTGCTGTAACAGGGTTTGGGTCACATTGAGTTCCCAGAATTCCTACAATGTAGAAAAGTCCAAAAATTAAATAGTGATGGGCACAAACAAAACATATGTATTAGGGAGGCAGCGACTCGGCGGCAGCAGTCACGTATTTCTGGGTAAATTTCTAACCTTAGTTCAATACACCAGATAATAAAAGATGGATGATGAAGAGATTCGGTATAATATTTGCTGCCAATCCTCCTTCAGGTCTCCCTCCCATTGTTCTTTAAGGACGTTCAGAGATATAACTTGAGTTGATCTCGTACTTGTAGTTATTAAAGTTACGTACTTGTAGTTATTAGAAAAAAATATATATTTATTTATTGAAAACCCTCAGTACTACTAAGTACTGAAAGGATACAAAATTACCATAAACATATCTTGCAATGTTCTGATCCCTGCTCTATCACAACTACTGAATCCAATATCAAGAATTGAAGGAGGAAAGGGGTGATTATGAGTGAGTGAGGACGATAGTGGGAAAGGCTTGAGATTAAAATGTCTTCTACATTGCTTCCAAATTCTTACTGATGACTGAACAACAACAATTGTAAGAGCACTAGGAATATTTTGACCTATAGGGAGTATGTAAAATAGCGTACAAGGAGGAGGAGCAGCATTTAACCATTCTGAGGGAAATTGAAGTGTATTGCAGCAGATCCAGGAACACATAAATTCCACCCAGTAATAGTATTGCATGTTTGGTAATGCCACACCCCCTAATGGATTTGGTTGCTGAAATAAAGTTTTACTCAAAATCTAGGGGGTCTTTTGTTCCAGATAAATTCCAAAATTAGGGAGAACATTCATTTTGCATATTTATTGTATATTGTCTCGAGTATTTATTGTATATTTTTTTTGTGTAGTTATTGTAAATTGTTTTTACGTTGCATTTTACGTTTTATAGTGTAGTTTGTTGTGTTGTGTTGTTTGTATATAGCACCTTGGTCCTGACGGAACATTGTTTAGTTTCACTGTGTACTGTACAAGGCAGTGTATATGGTTGAAATGCCAATAAAATTTACTTGACTTGAATTTACATGTAATATTTTTTTTATAAAATGTGACAGTTTAACTTTTTGTATTAAATTATTAACAAACATGAGCTATTTCATGATAGTCTAGTTTTTCGAGACGCACTTTTATTTCAGGAACTGCTGGTCATGTGGGATTTTCACATACAACAGTCAGAATGTAAGACAGAATGGTGTGGCAACCAAGAACCATCATGAGTTGAAAGAAACAGGAATCTGAGGTTACATCGACAATCGAGTTAAATGTTCGTTTTAATCCAATATAAGACACGCCTACAATCCGGGTTAATGTTTACCAAATGCAAACCATCAGTAAATGATTCCTAACATTATATTTGACCTTTACTCCAGTATGTTAATCATAAAAGATTACATGATCAGTTGGTGATAAACTGGAGTGACAGTTCACTTTGCACACTTTGTACAGTGCATTCAACCAGAACAAGCATATCTGTCACAGCTTATAACACATTGGCTATTTATATTGAAAATCTGACCATGTGCCTTGTGTTCAATATGATGTTGTTTTAGCAGGTGTCAGATCAGCTCGGCTTGGGTGCAGGTGCGAGAGAATACAGGAAGTTCGAACATAAGCCTTATGCAAATAAGTAAGTCATCCAATGATATCCAATGTTTCTTGTTTTCAAAAAAGATCAGCTGTAAATCTGTAACATTTTATGTAATATAAAGTTACATCACCACCCCATGGTTTTGGCTGTTATTAGATAGCTAGCTAACAGAAGAACATTACCAGTATGTGATGTACTATATGCTTTTAGTGTTAGGTATCTATTCAAATCTGGACATTGAGCGTATTTACCTGTATCTATGTCAATACCTACAGTAGCAAATGGCACATCATATGACCCAGTCACACTTCCCTGATCCCTTGCACCTGTATCTTGTTTCCCTTTACTGAGCACTTAAACATAGTCACAGTTACTCACAACACTCCAAGTTCTGCTTCTGTTGTTTGTTCGCCTTTTGTCATTTTTCATTGTGATGCTAAGTTTCTAGTGCTTGGTTTCTTGTTCTTGTCTCTTCTTGTTCTTTTATTTTTTTATTTACAATATCACTTTACACTATTAAAAGAACAACACCTGCAATAACACACACACTAAGAGATATTCTAAGCTCAAACATACAAGGGACATGTATTTTATTTTAAAACAGTGGTTTAATTATTCACTATTTTTGACTCCAACCCTGGAAACCTGTGGACGACCCTATTGTCCCCTCCACCATTACTAAATCATTTAGAGTCCAAAAGACTGAGAGCACTAGTGAAATTCTTCTACTTTATATTCTGTATTCTGTAGGTAATAAACTTCATACTTCCTGAAGAACACTCCACAATTCTATTGTGTATTCTGAGGTGTAGGATTTTGTTTTTTGTGTTCCACAGCACAGCATCCCAGATGTGTTCGATAACATTGAGATCAGGTGACTTAGAAAAATGAAATTAAATGAAAGTGAACTATTTTGCCTTACTGTGTTTTGCACACAGAAGGAATGTGACCTGCGCATTTAACCCATCCGTG
>JAOVVF010000032.1:9182138-9205188 GCA_028565595.1 Duopalatinus emarginatus | reverse complement strand
AAATTACAGTTTTAGTAGGTTAAGAGACATCTATTAATACATAATATTCATTTCTGATTTGATTATCAAACAATTTCTTACCATGAACAAGCAATTCTAATAGACATGAAAGTTATAAGAAATATAAAATATAAAACTTTAATTTGCAATTATTATTTTTTTCCAGTATAAAATTAATTATTTTAATAATTATTCTATTTTATTATTAAAGAAAGGTTGCCATCAACTCGATGAAAACTCCCTTGTAACAATCATAGCAATCATACAACATCTTGGTTATCTATGTTCAAGAAGAGTAATAAAGATTTGAATCATTTTTTTGCAGTTTCATTTAGAGACATGCAGTTAATCCTCAATGCCGTGTTTGAAAAAGAGTGATATATTTGCAGCATAGGGGCACTGCTGTAAATATTTGTATACTTAACATTCTTGGGGTCATCAGTTCTGTTACCCTTATGTCAGCCATGTTATTGAATTACTGTAATGTGGCAGGACACGTCCTGCTGACAGAGGTCACTGCCATTAGGGAATACTGGTGCTATGACTGGATGTACTTGCAGCAATATTTAGGTAGGTGGTATGTGTCACATCCACACATGCTAGGACCCAAGGTTTCCCACCAGATTACTGTATAGAGCCTCAGACTGCCTTACCTTACCTTAGCTTACCTTCCTTCCATAGAGCATCCTGGTGCCATTTCTTTTTCAGATAAGCTTTGCGTATACACACAGCCAACCATCCGATGTAAAAGAAAACGTGATTCATCAGAGCAGGCCACCTTCTTGCACTGCTCCATGGTTCAGTGTTAATGATCTTGTGCCCATTGTAGACACATTTGGTTTTAGCAGTTTGGGCATCAGTAAACCCGATGACCCTTTTTCTGTTTACCAGTTTACCAGTTCATCCTTCCTTGGATTGCTACATAGCAGAAATTCTCTTAGAAGACCTGTTGTTTTGGTGATTCTCTAACCTAGTCATCTAGGGGACAGCCGTGGCCCAGTGGTTAGGGAACCGTTCTTGTGACTGGAAGGTCGCGGGTTCGGTTCCCACCCAGGGCAAGACACGACTGAGGTACCCTTGAGCAAGGCACCTAACTGCTCCCCGGGTGCTGTGGTTTGGGGCTGCCCCCTGCTCTGGGCAAGTGTGTTCACCTCCCCCTAGTGTTCACTGGTGTGTGTGTGTTTCACTGTGCAGATGGGTTAAATGCAGAGGTCACATTCCTTCTGTGTGCAAACACAGTATGGCAAAATAGTTTACTTTAATTTCATCTCATTAGCCAATCTGGTCCTGGTCAAAGTTGTTTAAATCCTTACATTTGCCGATTTGTCTCACACCAACTCCGAGAACTCTTCACTTGCTGCCCAATACATCAATCAGCCATAACATTAAAACTACAACACTATAGGTGATTGAAGTAAATAACATTGATTATGTCATTACAGTGGCACCTGAAAAGTGGTGATATTTAGAGTATTAGGCAGCAAATGAACAATCAGTTTTTTAAGTTGATGTTTTGGAAGCAGGTAATAATTGTAAATTATTTTTTAATGTTCATAATGTTAAATTATCCATTATTATTTTAATTTTCCCATGCGATTCTGTAAACAGACAACAAGCATGCCACAGTCTGTCACAGTGTCACTTCAAACGTTTCTTTATTCTGAAGTTTGATGTTCACATTAACTAAAGCTCTGGAGTTGTATCTGCATGATTTATGCCATCCAGTCATCATATATATATTTTTTTAGATTTAAAATATAATATAAAATATACAGCAAGGGAATTCACATCAGATAGTTGGGGTGAGAAAAAGAAAAAAAAAACTTGCGGTACCCTGCTTGCATAAGTGTGAATTTCTTTTTGGGTGAAATCTACCAACATAGCAAATATCGATTTGGTGATGTTATTTTCCTGCAAGAAAGATCTATCAGCTTGCTAGGGGATCTTATATACACAACACTCTTCAACTCATTCACTGTAAAAATAAATACGTAGTTCCTTGAAGAACCTCATAAGTTTCTCCAAGAACCTAGGTGTCAGGACTATGGACTATTGTGACACTCCCTACCACTAGAGGTCTCTCATGCTTATCTTTTGTTCTTTGCCTGCCTTGTTTCATGCATCATTGTTCTCACCTGTTTCTTGTTCATTGGCCTATTTATACCCCCTGATTTCTTTGATTCTCTGCTCAGTCATAGGCTGCGTCAGAAATGGCATACTCCCATACTAGTTAGTATGCGACACAATGTAGTGTGTCCGAATACCTAGTATGTAACAGGTAGTATGTGAAAGGTCCCCGGATGTCCTACTAGGTTGGGAGAGATTTTCTAGTATGCTCTTCCAGCACACTATCCAAGTCTATGATTATCTATGTAGCCTGAGCTAAGGTAACATTTTTAATTGCAAATGAAATTTAGGTTAATTTAAATTGAAACTATAAATAATTATTGCGTGGGACTCAAGCGGTGTGACGTCATGTGTCAAAGGCTGTTGGTAACATGGCGGATCAAGTGTGTCCGAGGTGGTGTTCATACTACACACTCGCATACTAGAAGTGTATACTAGTTTAGCGGTTAAATAGTATATACTCGCTCCAAACTAGTAGGTAGTATTCAAGCATGCCATTTCGGCTGCAGCCGTAGTCTTGGACAAGTGTGTTGTGCAGGTGACTAAGCCCCTCTCTCTAGTTCTGGATTTACTAGTATTCCTTTCCAAGGTTTTTGTATTTACTGACAATAGATTGTTTATGACTCCGTATTTTGGATTACCCTTTGGAACTCTGTGCTTGGATTTTTGGTGCTACTGGATGCTGCATGTATGAACTCTGTTTTTTGCAGTTTCATTGATTATTAAGAACATTTGAATTTACCTAGTCTCCTGAAACTAGTAAAGACTTTTTTTTAACCTGCCTTGTGTTCATTCGAGTTTACCTGTCCCTAGTGGCCTATCAGTAGCACTCCTGTCTACCACACAGGAGTCCCGGGTTCGATTCCCAGTCGCCCTGACACTAGGGGCTCCTCCAAGAACTCAAAAGCTCCTCAGTGGTCACAGAGGTACCTGGAAGAACTTTAGGATTCCTTAGTATAAAATCTGGTTCCTCAAAGAACCCATTAGAATTAAGGTTCCTAGAGGATCTTTATTTGGATATAATTCAAAAGGTTTGTCAAAGCATCTTCAAAGGTTCCTCAAGGATCTCTCCTTTTAACAGTGTACACATTCTCAATAGGATATAGATCTGGGCTCTGGCTAAGCCACTCCAAAAGAAACTATTACTTTAATAAAAGGCTTCTTACTACCCACTCGACCCCAGAGCCTTTATGAGGAATGTGAGATTATTGTCAGGGAACAAGCAGGACTTGCTAGATATTCCTGCCACTTTCGGAAGACTCCCTGATAAGTTTTCTTTTTGTCCTTTTATCAAGTTTGGAGGGACATCCTGATCTTGCTTGGTTACTGTGGTGCCTCATTTTCTCCACTTGTTGATGGTAGACTTCACAGCATGCCGTGTTATCTATACTTGAATATTCTTTTGTATCCTCTCCTGATCGATACCTTTTGACACCAAGATCCTGTATATGCTTGTAGTTTTTTCACAGATCATGGCTGGAGCTGTCAGATTAAACAATTTATACAACAGGTATTCAATAATTATTTCTTGAACATGATGATATTTTATGAGGGTGGTACAGTGGTGCCACAGGTAGTGTGTGTGCTGCACAGCTCCAGGGATCTGGCTTTGTGGGTTTGATCCTCAGTCTAGTCTCTGTCTGTAAAGAGTTTTGGTGTGTTCTCCCAGTGTCCACGTAGGTTTTCTTCAGTTTCCTCCAGTTTCCTCCCAAAAACACATATGGTAGGCGAATCGGATGTGCCAAACTGCCCTAGGTGTGAGTGAATGGGTGTGTTGCCGTGCAATGTATTGGTGCCCTTGTGCCCAGGGTGGGCTCCAGACAAACTGCAACCCTGACAGACTAAGCGAATAAAAAAAGAACTGTTTTGTTCCTATTTTGTTGTCTGTCTGAATTTTAACAGGAATGTGTAGACTTTTATTTCTATCAAGTTTCTGGTAATGTAGCTACAAAATAAATAATCACAAGTATACTTTAATTAATAATATTTATTGCGCGTCCTTCACAGGAGCATTGGCATGAACAATTAGAACATTGGTCCTATAGAAATCAGTGACATTGCTGTTATTTAGAAGAGAAAGATATCATAGAAGCTAAATATTTTACAAAGATAATAACTGGACATAAACACTTTTAATCCCCTTCTCTAAATCAGACTCAGTTGAGAGTAACAATTGTGATTTGAGCTTTACTAATAAATGCTATAAATATGTTGGTTGTGTGCAAGCTGTGTGTGTAGAATATGTCAAAGTAAATCAAAATCAATTTCTATATTAAATTCGATCTAATACAGATGTATTTAAACACCATGTCTTATTCAAAAATCAGTTTGTCCTGCCAGAGCAGTGGATTCAGGAACAGTACAGTACAGTGCATATCATATTCTGCAGCTTTTTAAATGTAGATGTCAGAAAAAACAAAGCATGTTCAAATACTATCAAATCAAAGATCCAGTCACATTCATACAATATTCAGAACCACACTGGACATGAATAGGTTGCCCATTCATCATCAGAGACCCAGCTCACATTTGTAACTTGCAGTAGTTGACATACTGTGGCATTACTGCAAAATAACTTACTCTGTTAATATGTGGGGAAAAAATGGATTTAGTTTCAGGACTAGTGGGACATCTGCTGAATGGTAACCATAAGCAAGCCTGTTCCCAATGACAAAGGAGGAGGCATGCAGACACAATACATTAATACATAAATTACATAAATACACACCATGCTTCCAATTTTCATTTTAACCGGTTTTGCATAAGTTCTGTGGGAATCCTATGCTATACCCTGTATTGTCAAATGAGGTTTGCCAGGTAGGGAAAGGTATCTATGTGCCCACAATGCAAGTGTGTTATACTAGTTGTCTCCCAGTATGTTTATAACTTTGTTAAATTGCATTAATTGTAAGCAAAAAATACAGGAAGAAAGAAAAACATCAAGGATAACCTTACAGAACACAGCTGCCGAACTAACCAACAGGCTACAACTAACCAACAAAGCTTGGTCCATTCATTGACATGGATACGGAAAGGGGTAAAAACTGTACTGTACTACAATCAGTCACTAGAGGTCATCGGAAACACTTTGGGGTAACATACAGTTTGTCAATCACTGTAATGTCAACCATTACAGAATCTTACATTAAAATGAACATTGCAAGAGTCACCTGATTCACAATAAAGACTCGTTCAAGTGCTTCAATCCCTTTTGAACTACCTTTGTTCATTAAACCACACTACGTAAAGTATATTTTAATTTATTCGATTTGTAAGTTATGACAGTTACAGTGACATCTACCTATTTTTATGCATGTCGAATGATTTGCCCAATTCACTTAAAAGAGTAGCTCAAAATGATTAATAAATTGCATGTAAGTCCCAAGTGCACATAAATCATGTGAATATGACTGAGAACATTTTAAGTGAGTCTTCAAAATGTGATCAAGTCCAGCTTCTGCTAAGCATCTGATAAGCAATAACACATCCACTTGGTCCAAGGAGGCAAATGAATGCATACAAAAATAAAAATTTCTCCTCTTTATAGAAAAAACATAAAAAACTACCATCAGTATTTTGCAGGAAACAAATAAAAAATACTTTATATTTACACCATTGTAAAGTGGCTGTAACAACTTTCATTTCTGTCACACAGGATGAAATGTGCATCGTCGTACTGCACTCATCATTTTCTGAGTTTCCTTACTTCAGAATCAGTCGTGGGTGTAAAAAATACTTTCCACTAATGCCACTCTGACTTGGGTGACTGCAGAGAAGGTCCCTTGATAGTGGGCACTCTTGTCAGGCATGTTGTATAGAGATTAGATGTGTTGAGATGGTTGGTTGTTAAACTTTTAGGCAGATGGCCCTTTTGAGTCTCAAACCCTAAAGCAGAGTTTTTAGAAAATTCCACAAAGTTTTTCTTCTTCGATTTTCGTCTATGTATCTCTGGAAGAAATGGAGACAAAGTCCTGTCGCCTTTGCAGAACAAAAGAGATGACTTTTTGTGGAGTTGAGGGAATTTGGGATAAATTCCCTTATCATCCATATCCAGTGCCTCTTCATTTTTAGGGCTGGGTGGTAAGCAGATTTTTGGACTTGCCCAAGGTTCAATTTTCGGTTGTTCTTTGCTCTCTGAGACAGGCAAGTATGACCTTGCGATTGCCTTCACTTCACTTGTTTCTGTCTCCTTTACTTTACTGTGCATGTGCTTGCTCTCATGTATGCTCAGCAGCATTGCAGACTTGCACACTTTAGGGCAATACCGACAGCTATGTTCCATACTGAACCTCTCAAGATGTTTCGCTTCATGGCTCTTTTTGGTGGCTAGGTAGAGGAAGCGCTGTGGACAGTATGAGCAGCGGTAGCGTTTTTCACTACTCAGGCTACGAGGCATCACTGTCGAATTGAAGCATGAGCCATCCTCGGTGCAACTTTGGCAGATAAAATCCTCGGCGAACGAGACATCTGTATTGGGAAGCTCTTCAAGAGGACACTGCTTACCACAAACCTTGCAGCAAGGCTGATGGCAGTTGATGATATGAATGCCGAGGGAGGCTGAAGTCGAGAAGGAGCTGCTACAGCAACGGCAGGCGAAATTGTTTTTTGGACTTTGACTCCTTAGCTCCATTCTAGACTCGGATCTTTCCGCTGCGACTCTTTCCTCTAGACCACAATCCGTTGCCATGAACTTATCATCTGGTTCAGGAGACAGTGGCTTTGTATAGTACTGTGCAGCCTTTAACCTTTTCCTCTTGGATCGGAATCTTTTGCCCTTCTTTTTAGGTTTGTATGTGTAATAAGGACGCCACAGTTTGTCGTTTTCAGGATCATTCACATCATCATATGGCTCATCATCTGTGACTGAGCTTGAAACATCTGTCCGTAGACGCAGGTTTGGGAATCCTATACTATCCTCTGCGGTGTTACCTTTCTCATTATCTTGTCTCCAACTTCTTCTTTTTTTCCTCTTTGGGAACAGCTTTGAGCCTTTAATCTTGCGGCGAATAATGGCCTCATTGCCGATTTTGACAGTAATCTGGCACAGGGGCAAAACTTGGTTGTTGACAGATGGACCAGGACAAGCAGGCTTGGCAATGTACGTTTCTGTCTTTCCATCAGGGCGAATGTTGTGTGTTGCTGTCTCTGGCTGTGGCTGAAGTAGTTGATTAGCCATTACTTCAATAGTTTGTGCAGCTGCTGATAATTCACTAAGCTTACTCAGTCCCTCAAATGAGCACACAGGTGGTATGTTGAAAAATGGCAGAACATCTCTGCTTGTGTTAGTACTGCTTTGCAAGGAGGATGAGTCCTTTCTGTGCATTATCGTAGAGGACCTTGTGTTTTCCTCTGCTGTTAGAGATGGGGTGTATCCACACCCGAAAACCGGTGACACCGAGGCCTGAAAGCCTGTCAAACCACTATGCGTATTGGTGGAGTTAAAGCCTTCGTCTTCGATATGAGGCAAGTTCTTATCGGAAGGTAAAGGAGTTTCTACACGTTGCTCACATGGCTGGTCAAAAGTAATGTGAGGCTTTTCTGAAGCCACCATTTTTGGAGTTGCCATAAAGGTCACAGGCATTGAGAATAACGATTGACCACTTGTGACACTCTCTGGCTTACGAGTAGAAGCTGTGCCTTTAGGTGGCACAGATTGTGAGTTAGCATCTATCGGGGCAGTGAAGGAATGCTCATAGTTGCCCATGACTTCAGAATAAGTCTGACTGTAAGTCTTGTACCTTTTCTTCTTGAACTTCATTGGTAAAAGTCTGTAGAGTTTTATGGGGTATACACTTCCCTTGAAACCACCATTCGCAGACTTTTTATTTACTGCCATACGTGGATCGATGCCATGGAATGACTTCTGATGATTTTTGAGGATATAGTAAGTCAAGAAAGTCTCCAAGCAGAAGATGCACTGATAGCGCCGCTCTCCTGTGTGCCAGATCTCATGTTTGGTACGATATTCTGCCAAAGCAAAAACTTTATTGCAGTAGTGACAAGGATATGCTCTTTGCCATGAATGCACATTCTCATGTCTTTTGAGGCTAGACAAAGTTACATAGGCTCTTTTGCACACACTGCATTTATAAGACCGTTGACCGCTTGATTTGGTAACTCCTTCCTGAAGTGCTTCCAAGGGGCCTGATAATGTACTATCAAGTTTTGGAGGATCTTGAAGCTCAGAACTTGGGAAAGATGGATCATCTATGATGGGTGTGCTACTTGAGTCTAGACTGACTGGAGCCTCTTTGCCATTTGGCTCCAGCTGTGGTATACCTTTCAGACAGATTTGTTCATGATTGCGCAGACGTTTCAAGTGCATGAACTTTTTAAAGCAGTACTTGCAAAACAGATGACTGACAAATCTTCTCTTGTGGCTTTGCATATGGACAGCAAGTAGTGCTGAACTGCTGAAGGCCTCAGGACATTGCTGGCAGCGGTAAGTTGTAGATGTTGGTACATCTTCAGGAATTAAGGAAGGTGGATCATCATCCTGTGGGGGCAAAATCTCAGGTGGCGGCAACAGGTCTGGGGCGGAACACAAGGCTGTATTTGAGCTTGAAGACTGCAGCATAGATGTGGAGTCAGGGGGGCCATTTTGTATAACAGAACTGCTAACAGGACTCTGAACAGGTTCAGTAGTTTCATTGGATATAGGTACTAAACCTCTGCAAAGTCGATGGCGCTTTTTAATCGGAGTTTTGCAAGGTACCACTACAGGCTTTATGACCTCTTTATCATATTGTTGTACCTTCTCTTTTAGATCAGACGTTTGGTGGCCTTGACTTACGGCATATGAGTGTTCAAACATGGCATCAACAGAATCACTTTCGACAGATGGTACTCCTGATAATGGTTTGTGAGGGTTGTCTGGTGATTGGTCGCCATTACTATGCGAGTCCGCTGAAGTAAATGGGTTGCTAACTTCTGGCACTTCTGTAATAGAGAAAGCATTAGTTATCCGTGGACCTTTGGAGCAGTCTTGCTCTTCAAGTCGTGGTGCCTCTTTCTTTAATGTGCAACAAACAGACGGTTTGGATGAACTTTCTGATTTAGCATTGGCTTGACTTTGTGCCATTCCAGAGTCTTGTTTTTCAATCTCAAGAAGCTTCTCCAGAAAGGGTATCCCTAACTTTTTCCCTGCAGCTATTAAAGACTTCTTGTCCCCTTTACTTGCTGAATCCAGTTTGGAGGAGTAAATGAAATTAAGGATGCTGGCAAACACCTCTGACTTCAGATCTGGAATTTCCAGCACCTGGCTGGACCCGCAAGTCTCAGAGGCTGTGAAAGCATTGCGGAAGTATCCGCTAGTTGCAGCCAAGACATTTCTGTGGGCACGAAATTTGGTGTCCTCCACAACAATTGTAACATCACAGAACAGGCCAAGTGATCGTTGTTCGCAGAGCCGAGAAAGGACAGTATGGGGGTGCGTGTTGTCCATCATCCCATTACAGCTGGAATGGACCACCATCATCTACAAGTGTGAATGCAAGAGAAAAAACAATGTCATTAGGATACAAGGCTAATGGGCAGTGTAATCTCACTAGTAAAGTATCTGTTCTAATATCTGCAAAGTTTTGAATCTCAGGTTGTTATTGGGCAACTAAACAATGTTGAAGACAAACATCCAAATCAGTTGGTCTAAACATGAAATAGATTTTTCTTTACCCATCATGTCATGATGATGACTTTTCTATCATGTGATTGGCATTAAACCGGAAGAATATAAACATCTGAGATTGAAGAAAATGTGTCATTTACACAAGAAGTATCACTTACACAATGATACAAATGAAAATGTCTATAAATCTCTATATTTGGATTTATAGACAAAATAATCAGACATTCAAATTCAAGGAATGTCAAGATTACAGCAGCAATTTTGCACAGTACTTGCATCATGTCCTGCATCCTGCATGCTCTACCCAGGCCCCACCCTTCTCCTTCCCCAAGAAAAATGTCTCCGGTAGGTGATGTCTGGCATGGACAATCTCCTGTTGTATTCTACCTGTGTGAAACTCTAGATTGTGTCGGGACCAGATTCTGGGGAAATTGTCTGGAGTTCATATAAAAAAGTGGCTTAAATTGGACTTACTGCCAGTGGGTTTGGGCCCAGAAAGTGTTAATCACCAGCAATATAAGCTAGTGGAAATGAAAGAATGGTTCAAGGACATTTTTAAACTCTACATGCACTAGCCTAGACTCAAAACCATAACATGATGCCATACAGACTACTTATCCAGCATTTTGTACACAGCAACCCCATATCATAGACAGATGAACTAGCAGAACAGTTGGGCAGGTTTTAAACTTAGACTTGATTTAAAGATGCCAGAAGGTAGTGTTTGCCTGTAAGACTGCACCAAGTCAATTTCTAGCAGTCCCTGGAAGTATAGGGTCCTCTAACCTAGGCTCCACAGGAACCCAGTGCAACATGGGTTTTGGCATCAAACCAAGGTACATGCTTTTCTGGGGTTGATACTAAGATAATTACCAACCTTACTAACACTACAGCTGCCCTTATCCTAGGTAAATTTAATGTGTGAGACCACTGCTGTGTAAAGAGACCACTAAACATGGACTACCAGCTAGTAAGGGGTTTTGAGCACTAATATCCCAAAGCGCTATACTAATATACTGCTGCCTAAGGCTGCACAGTTAGTGCCAACTGGATGTATAAAATACTATAAACAAATTAAAACTTAATGTAATGGAGATAAATAACAGGCAGAAACAATGCCTGGTTGGTAAATGCCATTTTTGTAACCCTGTCCTAAATTCATGGTTTTATGTTTAAAATACTCTTACCTTATCATACTAGTACAAAAAATATTACTAAACCTAATTATATACCTTTTGCAATAATTGGAAAATAACCAGTCATAACTGGTAGATGAAGCTGGGAACGGCATTAGTAAGTCAAGGTTCTTTATTAAAATCACAGCAAGAGACTGATCCTACAGAGTTCTCAGAACATAGCCTTGGCACGAATTAGTGCACAGCCCTGTCCCTTCAAAATGGACCACAAGGAATGCAACAATGTAATATGATAAGGAACATTACAATTATTACATAAACACAAAAATATTTGCATTGAACTTTACTACAAGATTAATAAATGAGACCCAGCATGCAGTTATAACACAAACACAACACAACAATTCAACAATAACATATAAATAGTAAGCGGCCATGAGGGCCCTCATGTATGCATATTGTTGCCTTCTGCTGTCTAAATTTTTTTTTGCTAGTGGGTCCTGCACATTTTTGTGTATTCATTTGTTAATCACTTGATGACATGTATCACATTATTCTAGAAAATCTACTTAGATATCTTACTTTAAATACATTTTCTGTACAGTCTAAAAATATGCATATATTCTTTCATGTTTTGGCATCACAACCTCCCAAAACGTATGCAAATAAATAAACTAAGAAACATAGAGTTAATTATAAGAAAGCCAAAATAATCATTTTAATAAATATTTAATTAATAAATAATATTTATTTATTATTATTATTTTTTTAATTATTGTTATTTAAAAAATAATAATAATAAATCTATATGATATTTAATATATATGTCATTGGGATAACTGAAAAATCTTTGTCCAGCAATTTGTATGTTCTCAAAGGTCAATGTGGCACAACCGTAAACAAATATTCTGAAGTAAAAAGGTAATAGCAATAAACATATTGCATTACTCACACTCCAAGTGACATTTATAGCTAAGTGAAAGGTTTTGTAGATCTCTCTCAAAACAAAATAAAAAGTAAATAAAATTAAATAAAAAATTATTTTTAAAAAAGAGTTACCGTTGACTCATAGTTAGGCTGGTACACATTCCATGTCATGTGGTACAACTAATGTAAAACAGGGACAAATGATATTTTATCATAAATCTTGTTACTTTACCAAACTTATATGTATAAATCTTATAATCCTATAATCCTAGTACAAGCCCGAATATATAGTAGAAAAAGTATATACGGTATGTTTAATTATTTGGTCGTGCCACCTGACTTGTTTGGCAGAGAAGTTGTTTATACAGTCAAAAGATTATTTAAAACACCCTGAAATATTAATTAACAAATAAGACATCTATACACACATTGCTCTACATGATAACAAAAATACATGATATCCATTTGAAAAAGGCTTTTTAACTACAATCCTAGAAGCTTTATTGGTCAGTGACCCAAATGATAAAGTTACTCTGTTCGTACAGATATGCCATAAGCACAAACACCATTTCATACTTACCTTCTAATTGTTTATATAAATAGTATTATTACAGATATACATCTACCATTAAATGGAGCACTGTAAACAACACTAAACTAAATCCAGATCAGTGATAAAGCTCACTGTGCAAAACACAAGATGGCAGCAGAGCTTCAACAATAGAAACCATGTCCACAAAATGTTGACCAACCTACAAAAAAACATTAGTGTGCAAAGCAAAGCCAATTACTGTTTTAGCACACTGACACTCAGAAAGCACAGAAAGCTGAAAGGAGCAGGTAATAATAAATACTTTTTATTATTATTTTATTATTCACAATTATACAATTTTATATACCTCATAAAAGGATTTTTTTTACAACAAGTAAAGTCTCTTAGATTCCTAAACAGATCCTGCTTGATGAAGAAAGCCACAGTTGCAGAGCTGTATAAAGAATAAGATTAACAGATGGAGAAGTGGAAGACAGGGGAGGTTGTGAGGGTTTGTCATCGCCACTACAAACGATAACCAAAAGCACTTCTGACAACCTCCACTCAAACAGGTCAACGTTCATTTTCTCTCCAAGAACTGCGACATTTTGTACTTTTTGTTGTTGGTTTCTAATCCAGGTTATTATATGTGCAGGTCATTACACTAACACCCATCTGTGTGCGTTTGCATGTGTGTGTGTGTGTGTGTGTGTGTGTGTGTGTTCGAGTCTGTATATGCTAAGTGCTATTAATATTTATTAATATTCATCGTTCGGGCGTGGCTAATGCTGATTTCCTGTATCATGTTTTGGATGCCCTAAATATTTCATTTTTTAATATTATCTGCTCTTCTACAATCCAACAAAAGCACCAATGTTTGTGTAGTAACATTCTTATTAAACGGTTATAACGGTGTTATTAACTTCTTGTAGTGTATGTGTCTCACTGCGACTTTCTTTTTCTTCTCTCTGGTCTCAGGTACGCTTCGCTTCTCTTTTTCTTCCTCTTCGGGTGAATTTGTTCCCTTTCTCAGACTCATTTGTATTGTCTCTCTTCCTGTCTCTCTTTCTGCATCTCAACATCATCTGTTTGTACTCCTGTTCTGATTGTTTACAATGCCTGTGTTACTGGTGTTGTTTTCGTCTGAGTGCACTCACTCACTCACTCACTGCTGCCCATGTTTCCTCACTGCAACACGGCCATTTTAAAACACGACCGAGCGATGATTCAGCCTCGATGAATACAAAATGGCTGCTGGGGTTTAGCTGACGGTTCAGATCACTATCGATTGTGAACAATGCTGGCGTTTGACATTTTGTGGCGAACTTTGCGCAAAAGGAAAAAAAAAAACAGTCCTGGTTTAAATACGTTTGAAAAGTATGTTTATCCATGTGCAGATTTAATGTAAGCTAGCCTAGCAGTTAGCATGATACAAAAAAAAAAAAAAAAAAAAAAAGACAGCAGGCAAAAAAGAAAATGACCAACCTGCACACGACATGTTGTTGACATGACGCTCAATTTCTTGTTTTTATTTTATATTATGGAAATGATTTTTAATTCGCATGCAGTTTGTGAAAGCTACATGGCCGCGAGTGCCTAAATATGTGAGCGTGAGAGAGAAAAGGGAAAGAGACACAAAACCACATGTTGAAGCTCTACATGAATTACACAGCAAAAAAAACACAGTTCATCCACCCACGCATCGTTCTGATGACCTCATCGACACAGAGAAGACTTATTCAAGGTAGCCTACAAATGTATGCATAAACACAATCCAAAACCAACATGCAGAGCCTTCATCTTCACATTCCTCCATAAGGCACCGGTCTGATCACTGGCGCAACAGGCCTCTGTTGTCGGGGCAACGCATTTATCAGCAATTAAGCTGTGGGCTGAATGTCCGAACAGTGTAAAAATAGTGTTTAAGTGTCAGCTTAGGAGCATATGTAAAGATGGAGGATAAGGCGGCTTTGCCTGCTCTGCTCCTGTGTGTATATATGAGAGTGTGTGTGTGTGTGTGTGTGTGTGTGTGTGTGTGTGTGTGTGTGTGGGTTTTGTCTGCTCAGCCTCTGGACTCTCACACCGAGGGCTTGCAGCATCTTTTCCCGCGATGGCGGCTCATGTATCAGTCAGTAAGCGTGCCTAGTAGTGCACTGTACGAATGTAACTGTTGTGACTTGTTGTTTTGTTTTTAAACACGGATTTAGCTATTTTGTGTTTTTGTGTTTTTGTGTTTTCGCGCTCTATGTCCCCATCCGCAGAAGTACGAAAACGGATGGTGCCACACCCTTCTTTAACATAGTGTAAAACAGCACCGTAACGAAATGCGAAAGGCGGTCAGTCATGGCATAGGATAATTTTTTTTAATCGATTAGAAATAAAACTGAAATTGGAAAGAAAAAAATCCCCTACCTCAGCAAAATGAAACACAGCTGCTTGCGTCCAGTCATACGCAGAGAACGAACCGCATCACAGCGCTTTCTGCAGAAAAGGAAACACGTAGAGTGTACTATTTATTTCTGTTGATCAGAGAGTGAGGTGAAACCGAATAATACGCCATCTTGCAACGAAAATAAAAATTGACTCGTTTGACTCGTTGCTCGCTGTCTACCACTGCTCTCAAAGTCTGTGCGTCATCCCTCTCTCTCCCTCTCTCTCTCTCTCTCTCTCTCTCTCTAGTCTGCTCTCTCTCCTTCTCTCTGTCTCTCTCCCTCTCTCTCTCTCTCTCTCTCTCTCTTCTCAGAGCCCTCTTTTTTGCCAAGCTTCAGAGGTGGCATCCACTTTGCTCTGGAATAGCCACTGCAACTTTAATCAACATGGCTGAGAAACGGTTGTGAGCGAGAGACAGAGAGATGATGAGAGAGAGAGAGAGAGAGAGAGAGAGTGAGAGAGGGATGTAGAACGGTATGATGCTAACGTCAGAAACACTGCCGAAACACGAGGGAAGATGATGGACGGCGAAAGAGAGAGAGAGAGGGAGAAGGGAAAGAGCAGAGCAGAACAGATGCATGCTGCGAAAAGAGAAAAAGGACGAAAGGGTGGATGAGGGTATAGGAGGAATGGCTGCTCTGTAGAGGTGGAGAAAAGAAAGGAAGAAAGAAAGGCAACGGAGAAACGGAGAGGCTGATGCACAGGCACAGTGACCAAAAAAAAAAGGTAGAGGTAGAGGCAGAACCCTGTGATGCTGATGCAAAAAAAAAATGATGGCGATCTCAGGTTATAGCAGCAGTGGCGGTGGCTAGGAGCTTAGGGAAAAAACAGTGTCTATACATTTGCATACACACACACACACACACACACCCGCGTGAGCGGTCTGTCTCACACACGCAGGATAGACAGACCCATCTTGCATACTGCAGCCCCTTTTAATGCATATTTTAATGCAGCTAAGCTGCAGCCTGATCAATGTAGTGACATCAGAGAGAGAGAGAGAGAGAGAGAGAGAGAGAGAGAGAGAGAGAGAGAGAGATGGGGAGAGAATGAGGGCACAGAAGGAAGAGTGCATGAAAAACATGAGTGAAGAATGAATGAGGGCACGGAAGCACAAGGGAAGATGATAGATGGCAGGAGGAGGGAGTGAGAGATGGGAAATAGAAAAAGGGAGAGAGAGAGAAAGAGAGAGAGAAAGAGAGAGAGAGAGAAAGAGAGAGAGAGAGAGAAAGAAGCAGGCGGATGTTACAAAACTAGAAAGGATTAAATGGGTGCACTGTGTGACGACAGACAGAAAAATAGGGACAACAGAGAGCAAAAGAAAGGCACTTGCTTTCATTTGAGCATCTCTGTGGTTCTGAGTCTTTTCCAGGAAGATACATGTATGACTGTTCACTGACGTGAACCTGTGGGAAAAAAAAGCTTGCTTGCCTATGGGATTATAGAAACCGGTTTGGGCAGCCATGTGTGCGTTAACGTCATGCCGCTTACATTTCATTAGGTGTGTGTGTCATATTATAAATATGACCATGAAACCTATTTCTATGTTTACACTATCATAAGCTGTTATTACGTCTTAATAGTAATATCTTTATTTCTACATTTGTACCCCATTCTAGTTATAAAAGAAATAACATACACGCATACCCAGACATGGCAAACAGAAGCTAGTATCATGTAGAACCCCCTCTATATCCCAGGGAAGTGCAGGGCCTCGATGTGGCATCGATTCCACAAGTGGACTGGAAATATTTGGATAGATGTCAAGCCATGCAGTTTACATATCCACCCACAGCTCAGTGGTATTTGTAGGTTCAGGATCAAGGGTGCGAATGGACCTCTCCACCACATTCCTGTAAATGCTTGACCGGCTCAGGTGTACGTACAGGTCACACCATTTGTCAGAAAGCTCCTCAAAAAAATTCTGGACAAATTGGCCCAGATGACATGGTGCATTATCGTGCTGGAGTATCCTGTATTTGTCAAGGCACATGAAGTCCATGAATGGCTGCACATGCACTGAAATCTATCGTTGATGTGGTAGACTCCAGTATGAAACCAGCACTAGCCTAGTGGGGTCCATGGCTTCATGGAGTCTGCACATACGAACCATCAGCCTGGAATAATTAGTACCATGACTCATCAGACCATGACAAATGTTGCCAGTCCTCTAGGGTCCAGGTAGCAACCTCACAAGCCCAGGTGATGTCATGGTGTTAACCGATCTTCAGCTCCATTATCCAGAAGAAGCTAGCACATGGGGTATGTTTGCCTGGAACGCTGATTGGTGAAAGTAAAAAAAAAACTCTGGGCTGAACTAAATTGGTCATTTATTCATTTCAACAAGACTGGACAGATTTACATGGATTTGTTCAAATAAAAGACCATCAAAGACCAACCAAAAAGTTCATCAAAGATCAAAATTTTCCACAAAATGGAAGATTCCACATTTCCACAAAATGGAATCAAGTTTCAAGGTAAAAAAAACAGACAAGTGTTCTTCAAAGCCTTTAAGCCATATGGTAAAAGTCATTCCACATTTCTAAAGGTGCTTTCACACCTGCCTTTTCAGTTTGATCTGAACCCAACCAGCAGGTGTGAAAGGTCCGGATCAGAGGACAAAGGTCTGACCAAAAAAAAAAAGGTGATCAAACTGAACCATGGTCCGTTTCGTGTGCAGTGTGAAAACACTTTATGGATGGTTTGGACTTTTGTACCAATTACAGGAAGTTGAGACAGGCTATCATCACTCATTAAATAGTAGTAGAAGAAAGAAAAAGGGAGAAGAGTGGAAAATAAGGCATGGCAGCACATGAGAGTGAGGTGGCTTATTTTAGATTTAATGATTATTAAAATGTAAATAAATGTATTATATGTCATTTTTATGTTATTTATATGTCTGTGTTGATATAACTGCTGCACGATGAGCATGTTAAATTTGACACAGTCTTGAGTACTATGTCTGAGGTTGCTGCTGCTTGTAATAACAATATAATATTGTCAGAATAATGGCAATGAAATAAATCTGCGACCTCTAAGTTTCTCTATAAACCAATCAATATTCAGTATAGGCCAAAAACGTACTGCATTAAATATATACAATGTAACAAATCCGTCAGCCTTGGTTCGGAATTTCAGCTGGGAAAACACTCTAAGTTACAAGAGAGCTAAACATTCACAGATGGAGAATACATTAAAGAAAAGGGTGATTTTTCTTTGATGGTTTATAGAGCAAAGACACCATCATGGCTAGGTTTAAAAGACACCCATTTCAGCAAGAACTGCTGACTGGAAACGATAGGAAATGGCAACTGGTGGGCTTAAAGATTGCACCATGTTGCACTCGATGAACTCGGTGGACATCAACGATTTGCCTGGTTCAGCAGCTGAGGCTAGATTTTGTGATTCTGCTGAAGTACGAGAAGAACTGTGATGTTTTTTGGTACCGTATGAGGTGAGGACTTGGCTGAAATCTTTATTAAACATTTTGCAAGCTGTTGAATTGCAGTTGATATTTGAAAAATCTTTGCTATCACCTGCAATAGCGGGAATGCAAAAAGCATTCGCCAGAATAATTGAAGACAAAATTGGACAACCTGTGATTATATTCCACAACATAATTCACCAGGAAAATCTCTGTGCAAAGATGTCAAAGTGCAATCTTAACACTGTGATGGCAACGTTTATGAAAATCGTGAATTTTCTGTGTCATGACGTTACATCTCACTTGAATGAACGCAATGTCTTAATTCAGGAAGCTGGACAAACGGTCATGAGGCTGTTTGAAACATGGAAGGCCATCACCTCCAAAAGTTTATGCAGAAGATATAGAAAAGGAGGCGGTTTCTGGAAGGATTCAAGACCAGTGTTTTCTTTTCTCATCCATTCGGGACATCTTACTGTGGAAGACATGGACTTGTCCGTTTTTGAATGGATATGCAAGTGATTGACATTTAAAGCTCATCTCTGTGGACCATGAAGTTGAAACATCTTTTTGTCTTTTTCATGTATTGGACATCACTTCCAGAGAAATCTGACTGTTACAAGAAGATTGTACAGGCACTGCTGTCAGCCTTTGGGTCGACACTTGTGTGTGCAGATCTTCTCACGCATGACTTCCATCCTCAGTCCTTTACACAGCAGCCTTACCTTACTGCAGACCATTCTGAGGCCTGGGTTCAGCTTCTCATATGTACCACAGATGATTCATATTTGCAGAGAGCGTCAGAGACAGACCATGACCTATAGGCGATAAACACCATACTTCCTGAGGAACGTTCCGCAACTCTCTTGTATTCCGAGGTGTAGGATTTCTGTCTTCCACATAACATTGCATCCCAGACGTCTTAGATAACGTTGAGATCAGGTGACTTAGGTGTGAATGGTAAAACCCCGAACTCACGAGTGTTCCTTTAACCGTAATTTGGCGTCTCTAGACATGTGCACTGGTGCATTGAAGAGGCCAAACCTATCAGAATGAATGCAGGACATGAATGTGTGTAACATATAGCGTTCACCTCTCAGAAACATTTGCAGTACAAATTGTACCAGGTCTTTCACTTCAGCGTATATTATCGCCGAATGTTGGACGATGCACGAGCACAGTGCATTAGCAATGGTTTGTAATTAAACCAGTGTTGTGTGCAGGAAGTATAAGATGATGAGGTGTGCAGTTATAGAAGAACTGTGAAGAGGTGGTGTGATGCAGAAAGCTGTTAATACCACAGCGTCCGTTAATTTTTTTTCCATAAGCCGTTTTATTCTCCTTATACTACAGAAATTTCCCTCTGTATTAAAACTGAGAGTGAACAGAAAGATCCCGGGTGATTAAGAATGCTACTGGATGAGTAAGCTGAACTGAAGCTGAATCAGCAGCATGACATTCAGTTATGTGCTTTAATACTGGTTATTCTTAAACATAAGACAAACACGCCTTTCCCCATGACACGTCTCATATACGATATATGAAGTTAATCAACCTAGAAATCTTTTAAACGTTCAGCTCGTGTCCACCTTCAAGAAACTGTTTAAAAAATGCATGGTGTCTGTGAGTGTCCATGGTGTCTCATTGCCTTCGTATCCTATTTCCAGTCCCACCAGTGCACACACACACCTGCCATCTAAATGAGCCCTGAGCTCAGGATAGGACTTTTAGATTCCGATTTCATCCAAATGTTTATACTGAGATAAAGAGATGGTCCAACGAGACGGCCTGGAGCTACGGAACACAACACTGCTAAGTAGTGCACACTATAGGAGAGTGAACAAACCACAGTGTTATTTTCTCTCTGAGTCACCAAGTGGTGCGTAGGTGGTGTACATAGACTCACTTCCTGTCTAAACATGAGCAGAATTACCACGTTAACACTAACCTACCCATGCTGGAGATGGGAGCGTGGCCTGTTTGGTGCCAAATCGCCATGGGCTTTGCTCTAGTATTGTTGTCGAAGTGCCATCGTTGAAGTGTATTATATGTGCATCTATGTAACACCAGTGTGCACCTGTAGCACCATGCAAGGAGCAGTACCATTTGATAGCTGATGTGATTTCCAAACATATTTACAAAAGCAAACAGGCTCACTCACTTTTGTTCAAAGTAGCATTGACCTTTAAGTAACTGCTTTATCCTGTTTAGGTTATGAATCCGGAATGTATTCCAGGAACTGATAAAACAATAATCTGTGCATGACATCCATGCACACTTATTCATGCATGAGTGCAATTTAGCCTAGTTAAGGCACAGAGTGGCAGGTTTGGAGGAAATTGGAGTACCCAAAGGAAATGCATTGCATGGCATCCCAGATGTGTTCAATAATATTGAGTTCTGGTGATTCAGATAAGAGTTTCTCCAACCATAGTTTGGTGTCTCTAGACATGCATGGTGGCGCATTGTCCTGTTGGAAGAGGCCAAACCAATTAGAATGAATGCAGGACTTGAACTGGTAAAACTCATCAGAAGGCAGAAGGAGGCAAATGTACCAGGTATCCCATTGAATGAGAAACAAACCCCATTACCGTAATGGATCCACCACCAGCCTGTGTATTTTGCATTTCAGTGTACATTAGCAGCAATGCCATCTGGGTAAGTTGTGCTAATGGAGCCCCAATAAAAAATGCACTCCTTATGGCACAAGGGTTATAATGGTTTTATATAAAAGCCTTCTGAGTAAATCGCGATCCTGAGTTTACTCACCTAACACACTTCAATTCAACGAAGTAACATAACAGCCCTGAAGATGGACGACAGCCAAAGCAGAGAGAAAAGGAGGCCAAGCGGACAAGGGAAAATGTTAAAAGCGGTACTGGAATGCAGCCTAGTCCTTTTATAGTCCTGTGTTTATAGCCACCCGCTACATATGGAACAGCGACTCGATCTGAGATCGAGGTTTTTTTTTTTATTTACTGCATTCCTTCAATGTTTCGTTGAAGGACACCATGTTCGATTGCAGCAGTGCCTTATGGGTAAGTTGTGCTTTTCCAGCCCTCGTTTAATGCCCTTCACTCGAGCCGACAAAGTTACAGATAAGCCCCTGCGATGTAGGGCAGACAAGTGGTTAAGGAAAAGGCGAGAACGGGACAAATAGTTAACAACAGGAATGAAAGACAGCAGGTGGCGGAGAAAGCGCTCGTCTGATTCGCAGTATGCAACGGAAATTCTGCAGCACATCAAAAAAAAGACATCAAAACACACACACACATCAGTGTTTCATGTAAGACCAAAGCCATGACATCACCCAGGAACCCCGAAGAGAAAGAATCAGCAAAGTGTGTGTGTGTGTGTGTGTGTGAAGTGTTGTCACGGCGAGCCAGAGCAGGGTTAGTAATTCTGTACCAACCTGAGGTGCAGTCATCCCGATCATGATCGTCCCATGTCTGCTTCTTCTCTGACCACACACCAAACTCGGAGCGTGCAAGTCAGCGTGCAGTGCCGCCTGCTGGGGATGATCAATAAAGTAAAAACAAAACAACACCAATGAAGACGTCTATGAGGACCTCAGTGGAAAAAAAAAAAGCTCTCACACACGTGTACACGCATACAGTCACACGCTGTCACATGACCAGCTCTGTGTTCTTACAGTCAACTCAAAACACATGCTCTCTCTCTCTCTCTCTCTCTCTCTCTCTCACACACACACACACACACACACAAAAGACCCTTGCACTATTTTCAGTATGAAGAAAGAAACTAGGAATGTTGACTTTCGTACCTGATTCTGCTTTTCCTGCTAAGTCATGAGCCTGAATCCGGCACTGTCAGTCTCTCTCTCTCTCTCTCTGTGTGTGTGTGTGTGTGTGTGAGTGAATGTGTGTGTGTGTGTACACATTTGTGTTGTGCTGTTCTTCGCCCTGGGCAGCAGCTCTTCCTCTGGCCTTAAACTGCTGCGTCATTCCGCTGCTGAATGTGAAGGAGAGAGAGATGGTGAAAACAAACCCCTCATTGTGTCCTGTTATTTATTCCTACCTGATTTCTCAATCAGATTCATCTGTCTGCTTTTTAATTCTATTAATACATATCAGTCACTCTCATGCATTCTATCTCTCCCTCTCTCTCTCTCTCTACCTATCTATCCTTCACTCTCTCTCTCTCTCTTCCCCTTCTCTGTTTATCTCTCTCTCTCTCTTTCTCTCTCCCCTTCTGTCTCTCTCTCTTCCCCTTCTCTGTTTATCTCTTTCGCTCTCTCTCTTTTCTCCCCTCTTTCCTTCTCTCTCTTCTCCCCTCTCTCCTTCTCTCTTTCTCTCTCTCCCTTCTCCCCTTCTCTCTCTCTTTCTCTCTTCTTCCCTCTCCCCTTCTCTCTTTCTCTCTCTCCCCTCTCCCCTTCTCTCTCTTCTCCCCTCTTCTCTTCTCTCTCTCTTTCTCTCTCTTCTCCCCTCGCCCCTTCTCTCTCTCTTTCTCTCTCTTCTCCCCTCTTCCCTTCTCTCTCTCTTTCTCTCTCTTCTCCCTTCTCTTCTCTCTCTCTTTCTCTCTCTTCTCCCCTCTTCCCTTCTCTCTCTTCTTTCTCTCTCTCCCTTCTCCCCTCCTCTCTCTCTTTCTCTTCTCCCCTCTTCCCTTCTCTCTCTCTTTCTCTCTCTCCCCTTCTCTCTCTTCTCCCCTCTTCTCTTCTCTCTCTTCTCCCCTCTTCCCTTCTCTCTCTCTTTCTCTCTCTTCTCCCCTCTTCCCTTCTCTCTCTCTTTCTCTCTCTTCTTCCCTCTCCCTCTCCCCTTCTCTCTCTCTTTCTCTCTCTCCCCTTCTCTCTCTTCTCCCCTCTTCTCTTCTCTCTCTTCTCCCCTCTTCCC
>JAOVVF010000032.1:9096606-9152042 GCA_028565595.1 Duopalatinus emarginatus | reverse complement strand
ACGAAGAAACATTTCTAGGACCCTTACTGATGTAAATATTAAAAGGCATGTTTAAGGCAAAATAATAGTCCGGCGTTGAGGTCGGACAATTCAGACGCTTTCAGTTCAGCGCCGCAATGCCAGAAATGTTTCACATTTGATTTGCAACATATCAGCGTCACACATGCATCGCGCGCCACCTTGTCAACGGGAAGCCACGTTTTTGATCATTTACCAGGTCCACCATGCATGCCAGTTCAATATACAAACAAACGGCCGTGCTGTTGCGTTGACGCCCCAATAACGTCTTCGTCCAGTATGTGCAGAAATATAAATCAGAGTTTGTTACACATACGAGGAGTTTGACTTGGTGAGAGCACATGTATGAAATGTAATGAGCAAACATAATGTTAACAAGTGCAATAAAAACAAATACACTGGATTTTGTTTTAAGTACCAGAAGTAACAGATATTTACATCTCTCTTCTTATGTGTGTATGAAAATATTGCGTATTCTGAAGTAGAACATATTCACACAAACTATATTGTTGTTGGCCTGTTCGTTTATTATGTGAGGTTACAGTTTTTTTTTAAATGCCTTATTTAAAAAAAAAAAGAAATATTGTTTTTATTACTTTATTCTTGTAATGTTAGTTGGTTATTGTATAATAGCCAGTTATAATAGTGCTACTAAACTGCTAAGGTCGTGACACAAACGGTTCAAAGCTCTCTTCTCATGCTGCTCTTGTTTTGTTTGTTAGCTGCCTGCTTCAACAGTGAGATAAGTCCAAACATGCCCCAACCTCAGTCATTAAACTCATGAGAAAGATAGGCTTAAGGCATGCATCAGCTTTTCTCTCACTGTCTCTAAAATGGGTGCTGGTGTATCATAGAGGAATATACTTCCTGGGGGAGGGATCATCTGCGAGTTGCTATGTGGATTAATTGTGAATTGTGTATGTGCTAATATTTGTTTTCTTCTGTAACTCTTCTGCAGGTTGCAGTCAGAACAAACCAAACAAAAAACAAATTCCCCTCCTGAAAGTAGAAGATCATATACTAAAGCTTCCAAAGCCCCACCCACGCCTGCAGCTGGCTCCTCGCGTGGCCACGCCCCTCGAAGGTAGTGTTTGATTCAAGTGACTGAAAGCAAAGATTAATCTTATTTGAATGATTTTGCTTATTCTGGGTTTCCAGAATGTGCTTTAATACTTCAGTGTCTCTCTCTGTTTCTCTCGCTCTCTGCAGAAACAGTCTCGGTCTCTCTTCGCTAAGTCACTCTGCGTCTGAACCGGATTCGGAGGCAGCAGGAAGTTCAGGCCAACACGAGCAGCGCGAAGTCAGCAACAACCGTGCCCTCAAACGTAGCTCTGCACCTGATCACAACAGCACCTCCTACTCGCCCAGCCCGGCCAAGCGGCCCAAAGCTCCACCTCTCGAGAGCTCTGAGCAGTCGGAACCTGCTGATCCTACTGCTGATTCCGCCCCTGAGCTCTTACCCACAGCCAGGTTTAAAAAGCGACGTTTGCCATCTGAACATCCGACTAGCAGGACACTAAACAGGAAGAGCGCCCCGTGCCCTGCCACCAGCTCCTCCCAAAAACGCAAAAAGACAGACACCCCGCTTTGCTCCTCTATTTCCTCCACGTTCTCTTCCTCCTCTTCATTTTTATCCGGCTCGAGCAGCGAGCAGGCCAGCCGCTCATCCAAACCCTCCAAACTGGCGTCCAAATCGGCCGCCTCGGCCAAATCCGTGACCGACTCTGCCTCTTCCTCCTCGGCTTCTTCTTCCTCCTTCACTTCCTCTTCCTCCTCTTCTTCTTCTGTAGTGGTCGCAGGTGCCAGCGGTTGTGCCCCGCCCTCGCAGGGCGCCCGGCTCAAGCAAGGTAAAGATCAGAGCAAGTCGCGCCGCTCTCGCTCCGCCTCCTCGCCTTCTCCTCGCCGCAGCAGTCGCGATAAAGAGCACAGCAAATCCAGCACAGCTGCCTCTAAATTCGATTGGACGAGCCGCTTCAGTCCCAGAGTGAACTTGCCGAAGCCCAGACTCGCCCTGCCTGGGTCCTCCAAACCCGAAACTCCATCAGGGTCCAGCAAACCCGGCCCAAGCGGACTGCAGGCCAAACTCGCCAGTGAGTCTCTGTCTCTCTCTCTGTCTCTCGCCAGTAAGGGTGTGTCAGTGACACCTCACACTTCTACAGATTCCTTCTACATTCACTGCTGTCCTGTTTATACAAATCACATTCACAACACATCACTCCATAAATAGTCGATGTGTGGCAGACACTCATCAGATATCTGGGGTATCTTTAGTAAACGTGACACCACTATCTGCACTTGCTAGTCAGTACAGCCAACCGTCAACAAGATCAGATTTGTCTGTTCAGTGTGTGCAGTAATAAATTCCACCATGCAATGATATTTTATTTTCTTATTAATATCTTTAATCTGTTCTAGAAATATAACACTGACCAGTGGAAAGTGTTCTAAATAAAGGGCGGTAGATGTGGTATGATCATGTCGTACACCATAATAATGCAATATGTGGAGAATAATACACAACAGGGTTGTGCTGTAGGAAATTAATCACTGATGAGTAGGCTTGGGCGATAATGTCGATTTAGTGAAATGACAATTGTCTTAAATTATAATGCTAAATTATATTATCGTGTCATAAAACACAGCCTCCAGGACTACACTGATGGCAGATGAAAGCTCTAGGCGTTTACTTCATGCCGTTTACGTTGGTGAATGATGATTCTCAGAAACGACACGAGGCGGTACCAAAAAAAAGAACCCCCAGAGAAGTAAAACAATGACTTTGCAATTCACTAACTCTGTAATCTTTTAGAGACGGATCATACAAATGCCTATGGAGGCGAACCTGCTCCACAAGAGCACATTCAAATTTGTCTGGTTTAGACGAGATGCAGCTCGCATATTGCCAACTCTAAGTTACAAAAATCGACACGGACATTTCGCAGTGCTTCAAGTATAAACTAAAGCTTCGCATGGCTCCTTCTGCTGCTTTGTCCCTCCGACTTTGAGGCCTTGCTATTCAAACCAACTTAAACTTAAAAAAAAAACAAAAAACTCACCAGGCTCATTACGAGATGGAATTTAAATTATCGTGATATTTAATAATATTGTTTATTGGCACAAGCTACTTATGGGGGAGTGTAATGCATGGCACTGTAAAGCTGATTATTTTCTCGTAAAAGTGTTTTATTTTGTATGTTTCAGTATTATAGCGTATCATAATGTAACTTTTCTGAATTATTCCACCCATAACTTCCCAATTATTATTATTATTTTTATTAATTACTGAATGACACATCGCTCTTAGCCAGCGAAGATTTCTAGTTGCATCGAACAACGTTCATGAGACAATCTAGTTCCTGTTGTCACTTTTATAGCATAACGGATATGGATAAGAACAGCCGATCGTGACTTATTATTTAGGCTGAATCACAATCCGCAATCTTACCGCAATCATTCACATTTATTTTTTAAGACAGATTTGCATGTTGCTGAACAGAGAGAGCAACCTAATTTTCCTATTAATACAAATACACCCATGCAAGGAAGTATAACCTCAAAGCAAAAAGTAACAGACAACTTAGATCATGGGTCAAACAACCCAAAGGTTAAAGGCTAAGCACCAGCTAATGGACATCTCTGGTGATTTCACTGAAATATATAGACATTAATTAAAATTGACTATTTTAATTAAATTCATGAAAAAACCCTAGCTACCATGCTGCCATGTGACGTCACTGGTGGACAACAGTGAACAGCGTTACGGTAAAACGCCATTATGACTGATTTGGACTGGAAATTTTCCAGTGCTGTTTTTCAGATTCCGATGATATTTCTGAATTTGATGAAGAAAATGAATCTACAGTGACAGTGGGGGTGACTGAATAACATAAGAAAATGAAACACCTTTTGTCATTTTTGTTTTTACCGTAAGTGCATCTACTAGAGTTGTTGTCCACCACCTACGTCACACGCACGACACCTACGACAGTTTCTGAACAGCGTGGCTGAACAAGGATGGGGCTAAACACCTGTCTTAAAGCTTTATTTCTTGAATTTGTAAAAAGTAAAAAGTTTTCTGAATATCGATTATCACAAGCTAGGAACTCAAATTCCTCTATATTTGTGTTTGACACTTTCATATTAGTTGGTGCTTAGCCTTTAAAGGAGAGCCATTTCATCGTTTTGCCTTTTCTTGGAAGCCACAACAATTTTATGTCCATTTTATTGAAGTAATGTTGTACCATCTTGGCTGTAAATGTGTCTCAGTATGTGCCAATGCCCTAATATAGTCTGAAAAATATTATATAAACAACTTTTGCTGTTACTTTGCTCTGCTTTATGCTTTAGTTTAGCTATAGGAGATTTTTTCATAGCTCTGGCAGGACACTTCTGCACAAAGTAGACAGTAAAATATCTCAATGATACGAGGTTGAAATCAGACGTTAATTTTTCCATTCCACCTTAAGTGGTGCAGCAGTTACATTCCTGTTACACCATTTAAGGTGGAACAGGGAAATTTCAACAAGGAGCTGGTGAATGAGGGATTTACCTAACTTCAGCAACGTGATCTTTAAATGTTTGACATTATCTTGTAATTAAAGGAAACCTGCTGCAGTGCTTATAAATGCTGAAAAAAGAAACCCGCTCGTTTTAAATCTTTCATTTCTTTGCCCTTTCATTAGCTACCAGCTACCTGCTGAGGTTGTTGTCTGTGTTGTTGTGACCAGCAGTCCATGTGTTAGTCTTCAGGGTTAAAAGTTAAAAGCAGTGTATGAGACCATGTCCAGAGCAATTTATTATTTATTTATTTTGATAAAAAAGGCAGTAGAAGAGCTGTGTATGGCTCTGGAGTCAGATATTGCAGACCCCTGACCTAGACCAAATTTGACTGAAGCACTCTTCTTAAGAAAATGGCAAAAGATTTCTTAAAATAAACACAAAAATCATGGATAGTATAATAAAATGAAATCATTTCTGTTAATGTTTTGACTATTTAAAAGTGCAGTAAATGGAAACATCATTGAGAAGTGTGGAAATACTGAATACATTGTTGGTTTTGCAATTTTTTTATGTAACACTTGTAATATAAGTCGTTTAAATTTTACTATCAGCAAAGTGTGATGGCTACCAGATACAGAGGGTGAAGCCAAGCCTGTTTTTGCCAAGGCACATGAAGCTAGCCGTTTCGTTTTTTTTTCAAACTGGTGCTTATGCAGCCTCAGGGGGAGTTGTAAGTCAATTCTGGATCTGTGAGCTCACAGACACTCACGATTAGCTAGTGTCTCAGTGATGATATGAAATAGCGTCTAGGTCTGCATCCGAAATGGCCTACTCGAGCAGTACATCCTGAATTCCAAGCAGTGCTTCCTGTTCTAGCGTTAAAGCAGTACGCACTTCCATTATGCGAGCGTACAGTTATGCACACAACCTCGAACGCACTAGTTCCGCCCTAGTCCGTAACCAACGTGACGCAGACCTGCCAACATGTACGCATTTTGTGTAATGGACATGCATTTTGACCTCCTAGTACGCTTATACGATTCTATGTTCTAATTTACGCATACTGCCAGTTCCAGTCGAATTGCCACCAGTTTGTCACACAAATTGTCTACACTTCTGAGCCACAGAGATCTGTGTGTAAGCAGAGTGCTTTCGGCCTATCAGAGCGTGGGATAAAGTCAACCAAAAAACAGCCAGTCAGCTTGCTGCATGTGCCGACAGCAGAGGGAAGTCAGCATACTAGAGGTATGCGTCCCCTCGCTGTGGGGTTGTGCACGTGCGCAGGCACAGTAGCCATAACAAGCTTATAAATCAGGTAGCCAGTCTTTCTCAAGGTTAAAAGGTTTATCTATTTGGTATGCATGTTGTGATGGTAACCGTCACGTTTTCCGTATTCTTACAATTATAAAACTGTAGTCTTGCGTTTTATGTACAAAAAATGTCTTCAGTTTACTTTTGTTTCTGATAATTCTGCAACACTGTTGTTAAGATGTTATAATAATAAAATTGGTTTGAAAGTATTAGGCTCCCATACTGCTACCGTAGCTTTCAAAGTCCCACACATAAATTTCTTTCAAGGTCGGAAGGTATGCATGATGACACAGCTGTAAGAATCCCTATTCATTAAAAGCCTCGCTCCCCAATAAACATGCCAGTTCTTCGGTCATGATTTCCTACTCCACACAGAGACAGCGTCAGTCAGTTGACCGGAGAAGACGAACTACAAGGAAATTATTGTTGTTTTTTTTTTTTTTTTTTTTTTTACCTCAGAAGAAATATTAGTACAGCTAAACTTATTAGCATCAGTAACGTTTCACTTACTACACACACACAGTTACTGTTCTTGGTCATTAATACAGTGGAAATAAATGACAACTTGACAGATTAATCTATTTTAATAACAAATAAAAAAATGTTAAGTAACACACCAGTAACATTTAAATTAGAATTAGGTAAAAATGTAAACAAACTAATCTATTTACTAAACTACATCTGCGCTGCTCCAGTTGAATTAGCTAATAGACCAGTGTGTGCTGTTCACATACTTAAATGCTTTTTTTGCACAATGCTTGATGCGTACTCCACTGGGCACAATATTCAGTCTCCTGCCTTCTTTCAGTACAGATGTATGCGATTTCAGACGCTAGGCCACCACTTCCCCCAAATGTTCTCTGTTTGGTCAGTTTTGGTCACGGGTGGCTGTGGCCTCATCAGGATTTGTGAGCGCATGGGGACCATTTCTTTGAAGCACAAGTATTTTTCCTGACGCCACCATTCAGTTAGCCATAACTATTTTAAGAAACAGCTATTTTTAGAAGTTGCTCTTTTTTTGGTTTTCTAACCGTGTCTAGGTAATGACGGAGCATCAGTAATGTTTTTTTTTTTTTTTTTTTTTTGCATCAGTACTGTTTTTATACATATGTAGCTCATAACGCCGTTTTGCCTTATGTCCGCTATGTCATATCCAGTAGTTACATATTACGTGGTGTTATCTATATTATGCAGCCATGCTGCTGCGTTGAAGAACAAAACAAGAAGAAAATGTGAAATAAAGAGTCGCCTACTGTTGCCTGTTAGTGGATTGTTCTTGTCAGTCAGGGAGAAGATGAGCTGGATTGACAAGTAGAGTCAGGTCTGGTTCGTTAAAGTGCTTGGGTGAGCGGTTTAGCATCACAGATTAGCATCGCAGTACATGTTCTAAACAGACAGTGTGGTTATAGGATTAATTTAATAGCTGCATATGCCTGGCGGGATCTGGTAAAATTTCACATGCATGTGAGAAAAGAAACGCTCTGTGTTTCTCAGCTTGACTGAACGTGAGTTCGCTGATCAGCCCCGATAGAACCGCTTGGTGTGTTTTACTGGTGCTAGATGTGTGTTGGCTGTAAGTGGAGAACTGAATGTCCTCAGCCTTCACAAGTGCTACATCAGCATGTTTGCAATTTGCATAGGTGATCTCGTCTGTCGTGTCTGACATTTTCACAGTTCAGCCTTTTTAAAGGCTTTATTGCTGTGTAACATTTTCCCTATGTGTGTGTGTGTGTGTGTGGTGTAGTCCGCTTCTCCTCCAGTCCTGGATCATTTTTATTTGTCTTTGGAGACTTCAGGGAAGCTGCAGAGGCCTTTAACCGGGTTCGCTCTTGACTTGACTGATACCGACATGAATTATTAAGTGTGGTGCTGAATGATTGTCCTACAGCTGGTGTCATTAGCCGTGTTTACACCCGAACTAATATGATGACAGGTATGAAAACTGGAAGCTCCTACATGCGCACGGTTAAATCAGAATAAAGCGAGACGCCGCGGTCAGAGTGGATCATATTTCTGAATGAAGATCGAATGAAAAGGTTAAATCATTGATTAAGTCTGCTTTGGTGCTGCTGTTTATTGCTTCAGCATTATTTCTCAGCTCATCTGAGCAGATCTTTTCACCACAAGCAGTAATCTTTACATCAAAAATCATGCTATGAATAAACAGCTGATTTTGTTTTTTTTTTGTGATTTATCAACACCGTGTACTAAAGCAGTGCACTGATAATGTTAGCCTGTTTGTTTACCAGCTGCAACAGAACCGGATCAGTCGTCACAGCGACTGTTATTCGGTTGGTGGAAAATGTATTGATTCAAATTCTGTTTGGAAAAACACTTTGCACACCTGTTGGCAATCAGCTAAAATCGAACACAAGGTTGCCTGTATGTTAAATACAGCATTTAGACCTAGTTAAGGTGAACCTTCTTGACCTCCCCTTCACTGTGCCTTGATGAATGGACACTCGTCCACTTCTCTCAGGTCGCTTTGCTATGGCGGGGGAGATCGGCTCATGTTTCAGCCCAGCTTGGTGCTAATAATAGGCTAAAAAAACGCTAAAAATACCCGTCGCTACTGTAGCTTACTGATCGAGACTTTCGCTGGCCGAGTGCAGAGGTAGGACGTTTGTTTGTTTATTTATTTTGAACTACTGGTACAAATGTCGTTGCAGATTTTGAATGATACAATGGTACTTAAAAAAAAAATGTACTTGTCTTGTCCACTCTGTTAGCATTCCCATGGTTTGGTCATCAGCTTGACTGCATACTGGGAGAACTGAGTTTGGATACGGTTTCCTGGTCTCAATAAGGCCGTTACTGAAATGTTATTGTTTGCCGGGGGAAATCAAAGCGGTGTTACGTATGATGCATGTTGAGAAACTTAATCCGTGTACAGAATCCTGTATGTCAATAGGAAAGTGGATTTTGTCAGTTGAAACTGCCATATTGGGCGGAGTGTGAAGCGGAGTGTGCTGTGTGGATTTGATTGGCTTTGGAAAGGTCGCCATCTCCACTGCAGACGGCGAACTCTGTCCAGCAGTGAGAGGCACCGCTTGCACTGACGAGGACATGGAATAAAAGATGTAATGACTGTATGTCCAACAGAGAGTTTGTTTTGCTTTTTGGAGGCCCAACCAGGAGCATCACGATGTTCAGATGTGCTCGGATGTGGATGACTGAAAAGGCCTCTGACTTCCTCTCTGTGCCACTTGGGCAGGTTTAAGGACTTTACAATAAAATGGTTTTTAATAACCATTTAGGAATTGTGGCTGCCTTTCAGCAGTTTATTTTAAATTGGGTTTAGATTTAAATTTGTAGAGTTCTTTAAATTTAAAAAACAGAGGAATATAATGTACAGTATGGTGAGAGTGAGCCTGATATTTTTAAAAGAATAGTAGTCGTTTGTAGGGCTGTGCGATATGACCATAATATCCCGATACAGGTCCGTTCATATCCTGATAACAATCCATATCATTATATAGCATGTTTTCTGAAAATTCAGTGCAATATTTTCCATATAAGGTGACCATTACTGTATGTAGAATTATGCAAAATCAAACCAAATAAAGATGTTTTTTGTCAAAGTGTGCTGCGGGAAAAAGACTCTCAGTGTCTGGATCTGGGGGTTGTTTTGTACATGTGACTACTGTTTTGTTGTTTCATAGTGTTTAACATGGTTTTTGTAAAGGTGGTGAAAGAGGTTAGTGGTGTTTGAGAAATGTCCATGTGACAGAACTAGCTCTTCTTTTAGGTACAAGCTCCTCATTTTGTTCTTGCTTGTCTGGGTCCCTCTCCTGTTCGGTATTAGACCGGCCTGGGCCGTGTGCCCTCTCTTTCATGTTTGTGTGTGCGCTGCCTTAACATGTTTTCCGGACAACAAAACAACTATATTAAAACATAATATTAAACGATGATTAAATATTTGATATTTAACATTTGCAAATTAAAATAATTTCACTGTAGCTCTTCTAGTTCCTGTTCTTTACTTGATCTTTTGACACAGGGTCTGTCTCAAAAACTACTAAGCACTAACCCTAATTAGGCAGCTGGCTACGTAGAAAGGATTCTCATTGATGTTACATTTAGACTGCAGATTATTAAGACGCTGAGACTAGTAAGAGACTAGATTACTAAGATAACAAACTGATGCGGTGCGACCCACTATCGTGTGTCAGCTACCGTCTGCTGAGATTGCCTTTTCGGCTGAGGCAGCACACGGAGCTCCTTCAATATTCCATCAAATTAAAATAGTCAGATTAAGGTGTCTCAGTAGGCAGCATTTTGAGGCATCTAAGGATTGGGGCAGCCTTTTCAGGAGCACACGCAGTATGATGATAAAATGCTCTCTATTTAAAGTGAAAGTGAACCACTCATTGACTACTGTGCTCGCACACAGACGATTTTGACGTCTGCATTTAACTCATCCGTGCTGTGAAACACGTGTATACACACGCTAGTGAAAACGTGTGCCTGGAGTGGAGAATAACCCCTATCCAGGGTGCAGTTGTGGGTTAGGTGTTTTGCTCAGGGGCATTTAAGACGGTTGCAGGGATCGAACCAGCGACCTTCTGGTCTCACACACAAGGCCCGTGGCTGGTCTAGAGAGCCCCCTAGATTTGAGCACGGACCCTAGGTGTGAGAATCTCTGATTTGTCTCTGATGTAAATAAACCAAAAAAAAGTGAAGCAAAGAATTGCACACCTTAAAATTTCTGAAATTTCCATGAGGGGTCTTACTGTGTGTGTTTGTGTGTGTATAGGTCTGCGAAAGTCCACCAAGAAGCGTAGTGAGTCTCCCCCTGCAGAACTCCCAAGCTTTAGAAGGAGCACACGACAAAAGACCACGGGCTCCTGCGCCAGCACCAGGTAACCTACGCTGAGCTTCATTTGTTAGTGCAGCTGTGTGTGTGTGTGTGTGTGTGTGTGTGTGTGTGTGTGTGTGTGAGTGTGTGTGAGAGAGAGAGAAGGCGAGATGCTGCTCTACTTAGGTCACATCCCAGGTGTTAACCGTTTAAGACAGATTTCATTAGCTCTCTCTCTGTAACCGCTTCTGTCTCTCCGTCTCTAGTCGGCGAGGTTCAGGTTTAGGGAAGCGTGGTGCAGCTGAAACTCGCCGACAGGACAAAATGGCCGAAAACGACAACAATCAGGACGGAGCCAATTCATCACGCACAGAGGAGACGCCGCAGGGAGCTTCAGGTGCACACACACTCTCTCTCTCTCTCTCTCTCTGTCTCTCTCTCTCTCTTCAGCACACACACGTCATGATATTGGCTCAACTTTACCCACCCTATACATCGTTGCTTGTGTCCTACAAAGAGTCCCGAGTGTTGTGATTGGCTGTGCCATAGCATTTTAAATGTCCATGCTGTAAAAATGGTTTAGTTTGACATACATACTTTGCTTTCAGCTACTTTATAGATCATATAATGAGGAAAACCAGTTTCCTTTTCAGTCTTTTTAGGATCATAGTGATATCAGGAAGTTATTTAGTTAATGAAAACGAAAATCTGTTAGCAATAAAGTTCCTAAAGAAGAATAAAATAATGTGCACTAGACTAACTAAAATGAAACTCTTTCTCTTGTGTAAGTAAAAGCTGTGGAAGACTGAAAAAGATCAGCAAAAAGATACCCGAAGTTTAGGGTGCTCTCAGTACACGATCTGTCTTAGACTAGTCATACCATACATTCTACACGTTTTCACCTGGAGACCTGCCCAGTCCTGATCACCAAAAACCCAGGGGCCGGTTGCACAAAACACCTTGAGTTAAGATTTTCCAAGTCCAAGTTAAGGTTTCCTTAAAATAAAATACTGAGTCTTTTCATTAAGGTTTCCTTAAAATGTTCATGTATGTGTTTAGGTTTTTGTCCTTATCTTTGCCTTATCCCTTAAGGAATCACTTAAAGTTTGTTAGACCGTTGCACAAAACATCTTAGCAACTATAATAAGGAAAACAAGTTAATGAGTTTATGATGATAAATGAACGTATCCCGAGAAGAGTGTTCCGTGACCAGGAAAACCCACTGGGTTAGCATAATGCTAAGCAGCTGATTTTAGTTACAGACTTGATAGGCAGTCTGGATCACGCTTCTTTCCGCAGCTGTTCTCTTCCTACTGCGATGCGGCTAATGATTGTTCTCCGATTTTCTGATACGTGATCCTTCTAGTCAGTAATAGGTGAGGTATTTCATGTTCACAAGTCAACAGTGTGCCGCGTCATTCAGTGAGTTTCAAATGCCCTCGCTCGTCTGCTGAACACTGTGATGAAGTTTCAATCAGAACAGGAGGAGGATGAAATGGCAGATATTCGGATAGTAAATTTTCGGATCAAATTGAATTATAGCATGTGTTTTCTTTTATTCCAACCTTTTCTTCCTCTGACCAATTTGGTTTTCTTGATTTCTTTTCTTCTGTTTTGTCCGACAAGTTTGTGAGCTGGTACAAGTGTGGAGATAGCAGGTATCACAGCGATGAAAACAATAGAATTATACTCCTGTAAAATCGGTCAGTGCAGATTTTTTGAATCTTTTAAGGAATACTGTGCAACACCCTTAAGTAAATCCCTCAGCTAAGGAGAAGTTAAGCCTCAAGTGTCATACTTAAGTGGAAAACTTAAGGTGTTTTGTGCAACCGGCCCCTGGATTCCTCACCAGCTTCACTTGGACTGAAGCGGTTAGCTGTGTTGACACAGACGGTCAAGCCGTTAGTGATAGCTAGCTTAATATGTCCATGTGAAGGACATGATGTCGTGCATGCTGAATATTGAAGCAAGACGTACTACACGTACAACTTGGAGCTTCACCTGGCTGTTTTGTCTTCATCTTCGTCTCCCTATCTCTACAGCTTCCAGTTCAGTAGCCGGTGCTGTTGGAATGACCACATCTGGAGAGAGTGAATCAGACGACTCTGAAATGGGCCGATTGCAAGGTAACACAGAAGGAACATTCAACTTGTTAGAAAAATTGAAAGATGCTAATAGACCGTATTAAAATTAAATTAACGCCATTCTGTCTCTGCACCTCAATACTTGGTCCACCATAGGGCTGGGCAATATGAAAAAAAATCTTATCACAATATTTTTCTTCATATCGGTCGATATCGATTCTCTGTTCTGTTAATAGGGTGTTATGTTAGACCTGGGAATAGCTGGTTTGAGCAGGTTTAGGTAGAAGTGAAGGAAAAACAACCCCTTTTAACGCCATACACTGCAGGCTAACCCCACAGACCTGTTTTTTTTTTTTTTTTTTTTTTTTTTTTTTGGCAGTGTAGTTAACTGCAAACAACTGATATTTGCTGTATGTGTGTGCTGCAGTTGGAGTTTCATCTTCTTTAAGTATGTATGTGTGTGCTTATTGTGTACAGCTCTACTTGAGGCACGTGGTCTGCCCCCTCACCTTTTCGGGCCTCGGATGTCCCAGCTGTTCCATCGTACAATCGGCACTGGAGCAAGTGAGCATCTGTTTGTCTGTTGTTTTGTAGATGCTATTTATGCGTATTGCACCTCCTTCTAGTCTGCCCATCCGATTAGTGAACTATGCATTCTTGTGAAATATGCTAGAAAATATAGTGAAATACGTTCTCTTGATCTAGTTAAAGCGAACATTAAGGTGTTACACCTGGGATATATATTTTTAGCCCCACTGTATTGTCATTGTATATATTATGCCATTCCATGATAAGCAATTTGAGTGTGTCTCTTGCAGGTTCGAAGGCTCAGCAGCTGCTACAGGGTCTGCAGGCAACAGGGGACGAGTCTCAGCAGTTGCAGGCAGCGATAGAAATGTGCCAGCTGTTGGTGATGGGGAACGAAGAGACACTGGGAGGATTTCCTGTGAAGAGTGTCGTACCAGCTTTGGTCAGTCCATCTCGCATCGTTTTACTGCTTTATGCTAGTTCAGGGTTACATGAATAGGAGGCAAAGGTGCAGTGTTACGACAGAATATCTTGCTGGTTAGCTATGAGCAGAGGCTGTTCATGTAGTAATTATAGGTATATAATAGCCTTGTGCCAGTAAACAATATTATTAAATATTGCGATAATTTAAATCCATGACGATATCAAACCAATTATGGTCAAGTGCCTTCCATCATGTAATGTGCTTGGCGACTTTTTTTGAGCAACCCACATATATGATAAACTTTCAACAACTATAACTGCAAATATAAATGTTTACAAAAATTAGTTTAGCCGATAGTAAAACAGATCTGACTTGCTCTCAGCTAGACAGTAGAGAAAGGGTAAGTGTGGATTTTTGTAACTTGGAGTTAAAACGCATAAATTTGAATGTGCTCTTGCAGAGCAGGTTCGCCCCCATAGGGATTTGTATGATCCATCTAGAAAAGAGTTTGTGCAGTAGTAATTTTTTACTTACCTTGTGTCGTTACTGAGAATCATTACGCACCAAATATACTTAAATAGTTGTCTACAGAAATACGTATTCAAGACTGAAATTGTGTCCCAAGCACTACTTGAAAGGCTGATAGATTGATCGATCGGGGGCTCTGTAAGAGAAGAATCTACCCCCTGTTGTAACCTTCGTAATTCAGGGTATCAGCAAATAGCCTGCACCATTTAATCGAAGTAGGCGTGGCGGATAATAAGAAACAAAAATTTGAATTTGCAGTCTATGTAGACTTGTGGGCTGTTACAAGTGTAAAGACAAGTGCAAGACAAAATGTAGACTCACACACACATTCTAATACACTTAATAAATGCAATAATAGTCCACACTTAAAGACAGGTGTATAGTGTAAAATTAGTAGTAAAGCAGTAATATAACAGCACAAGTGAGTTTCATGAGGAAGTAAAGTGTCTGCACTTTATAAACTGCATGAGTGTACGAGTTACTTAGTAGGCTTGGGCAATGATGTCAATTTAGGCAAACGATAATTGTCTCAAATTATTGCGATAAACCATATTATCGTGTTATAAAACAGCCTCACGTGAGCATTGAGGCGCTTTTATTAAAAAAAAAACAAAAAAAAACATCGAACTGGCTTTGCGTTATGTAGAGCGCAGCGCTGGTGTACGAGTGGCTTAAGGCTGAATGTACTTTAGCAGCAGAGTGCAACTTGTGCAGGACTTCGCTGGCAGCGTGTGAAAGCTGTAGGTGTTTACTTCATGCGGTTTACGTTGGTGCATAACGATTCTCAGAAACGACACAAGGTGGAACAAAAAAAGTAACCCCCGGAGAAGTAAAAAAAACCAAAAAAAACTGTTTTACAAACTTGGTAATCTTTTCTAGACAGATCCTGCAAATGCCTATGGAGGTGAATCTGCTCTGCAAGAGCATGTTGAATTCGGATGTTTTGGATGAAATGCAACGGGTGTAGTGAGCGTCAACTCCAGGTTACAAAAATCGCACCCTAGCGCAACAAAAGCTTCACATCTCTCCGTATGCTGCTTTGTCCCTCCGACTTTGAAGCCTTGCTATTCATCATTTGATATTTTGATTGATATCGTCATGGATTTAAATTATCACGATATTTGATACTATTGTTTGTTGGCACAAGGCTAGTTATGGGGTTAAATGGTCAATCCTAGCACGCTCAGCTTTCCTGTCAGTTGTTTTGTTGGAGTACTGCGTTGACTGCTGATCTGAAGTCAGATATGAACAAGATCCTAACAATGGTTTTGTCCAGGTGAGTGAGAGACAGGTGGGACCTCAGTTTTATGGTTAGAACGGTAGGCGTACTGCAACAGGCTCGCTGTGTTGATAAGCTGTTGTCATTCAGGCAGGACACGGACGATTTCTTTGACACAGGGATGATAATAGTTGTCTTGAAGCACACAGGGATGACCACTTGGCTCAGGGTGAATTTAAAGATGCCTTTAAGGACATCTGCAAGCTGATCCTTGTGCTCCCAGCCAGGTATGTTGTCAGGACCAGCAGCTTTCTGTAAGACGACTCGGGGCAGTGTGTTCCTGATGTCTACTGCAAGCAGAGAGCGTATTTGTGGACGGGAGTTGGTGGTTAGTTGTAGTCTCGAGAAAGTTTGTCGGGTGGCATCAGGCAACACGGCAGGCTTGAGGCTTGGTTTGCGTAGCAGAACAAGGTTGTGTAGCTCTTGTTGAGCAAAAGCTGGCAAAGACAGACATGTTCACCAGTGTTTCAGATGAACATCCTGATAACATCCCCTCTCCCCCCTGAAGTGTTACACTAGAGCAATGTTTTAATGCTCCATCTTTAGTTTAAACTGGGAACCGGGACATTATGTATCCTGAAGATTCAAAAAATCACTGTATGGACTCTCATCAGTTATTTTTGTTTTCTAAGTCGTAGGAATAGATATTGTGAATCTTGTAGTTTGTTTATGATCCTTTAAGCACTACTAAATGTAAAGTCTGCTCTGTAAATGTCTGTGACTCAAAAGGTGTTTTGCTGTTCTCACTCTCTCTGTCTGTCTCTCTCTCTCTCTCTCTCTCTCTCTCTCAACAGATCACGCTATTACAAATGGAGCATAACTTTGATATTGTGAGTATAAGCACTGCTTTATTCAGCCGTTATGAACACCATATCTCATACCTTATTCTGACTGAATTCATCCCGATTATACAGGGTGAGTCGAAAGTCTCAGGACACCCTATTTCTGAAACAAAGGCCAGAACATGGCCGCCATCTTAAAAGCTGCCATATTGAATCAAGGGCAAGTTTTTTCCGGCAGGACGGTGGTCATGTTTCCTGTGACTTTTGACTCAGCCTGTCGATTAACACTGATGTGTTTATATGTACATGCTACTCAACAATCTGTTGAACTTTACACACCATTTACATTATACAGTACAAGTCATCTGATCTAAAATGAACGCGCATGTGCGAGGTACACATCTTGTGATTCCAGTGACCGCAGTAGCTATGTTACCTCAGTTTACAGTTGGTGTATGTTTTTAATGTCTCAGGAAAACGTACTTAACATAGACTCACTTTCATTTAAAGGGTTATCCACCTCGTTCAGTCAGATAGGAATTGTATTTGGAATGGCCTCATTTGGACTACTCTATTCTGATTACAGGTGTATCCATGGACTTGTTCTAATCCGATTGAGCTATTAGTCGGACTATTAACAGATTATCAGGCTGCATGTAAACGTAGCTACTGTTTTGCGCTAGTCTCTTCGTAATATATATATTTAATAGGGGTGCTGAAAAAAATCGATTCTTTAAAGAAATGTGATTCCTACTACTGAATAGAATAAAAATGCCCAAAAATTGATTTTAAAATGTGTTGTTGTTTTTTTTCCTGCTCCTACTCGCAAGCACACAGCTTTTCTCATTACGTGTCCACTCGGCCACTGTAGAAGAGGACCGTCTAGGCCACCATTTAGCTAGCTAGTTAGCCAGCTTCCTTGCTAGCGGACTGGTAGCACGAATGGCAGTACGATTTCTTTACGAAGTCGTTTTTTTATTTTCAGTCACAGGTTAATGCACTTCGGTAGACTGAAGTCTATGTTTACTTTTCTATTAATATATATATATTTAAATTATTTGTTCATTGATAGGATTTTTTTTCTTATTTAAGAAAAAGCCAGAAATCTAAGCTAACCTGGTACTGGTTATTTAAGTTATAGAATTTTATGCACCTAGTTTTGGTATAAAAAATATTTGATACGAAAGATTTGATAAGGAAGTTATAAGTATTGTTTTAAATAAATGTTCTATTTGCGTACATTGTCTTTTCTTACTGTCAACTGTATAATTTAAACAAAATGTATAGACGATTTGAATAGAAAAATAGTTACCGAATCTTGAGTTGATTTTGAATTGAATTGTCATCCCAAAAATCGGAATCGAATCGCCCGACACTGAGAGATTCGCACAGCTATTTTTTAAATACTGGAAGTACTGTGTTAATGGTAAGTCACGGATTCTTCAATGGAAAAACGAGTAACCAAAAAGCAGGAGTTTACACTCTGCTTAATTTTTATTTGTAACACGTTAGCTATAGGTCACTCACAGTGTCTGACATGGATTTTGTAAAAGACAAGAAAGCATCTTATGACTGTGTATGTGTGTTTCAGATGAATCATGCATCTCGTGCTCTGACCTACATGATGGAGGCTCTGCCGCGCTCCTCTGCTGTAGTCGTAGACGCCATTCCTGTCTTCCTGGAAAAGGTAAACGCTTGCAGAGTCACATGTTTAAGAGAGTAGTACCCAACAACTGGCTGTTTGTTTACCAAAGTGTTTAGGAACAACAATGAAGCCTTTTCTTGTGTGGTGTGGTTTGGCTAGTCCAATAGAGACAGGATGACCAGGTTGAAGATTCCACACTCAGTGACCTTTGCTTGCTGGCTATTTAGTAGTATGATTTGCCATCACCGTGAATATGTTCTGTCTTGCACTTAATGGTTCCCCTTCATCAACCAGGCTCCCATTTTATCAGCTGTAATCAGAAAATGGTCTAGACACTTTGTGTAAACTGACCTGCATATCTGGTACCATGTTAAACACCAAACATGGAGTCAATTTTATTTTTTCTGCCTGTCTGTGTAGCTTCAGGTGATCCAGTTCATCGACGTAGCCGAACAGGCTCTCACCGCGCTGGAGATGCTCTCACGGAGACACAGCAAAGCCATCCTGCAGGCAGTGAGTACACACCTTCTGTTGGACTGTGTGTCATACATAAGGAATGAGGTCTCACCTAATGTATTTGTATTCTTTTTCCTGAATCTTTTCTAACTGAATGGTACTGAAAACATTAACTCACCAGGGGTTCAAGCACAAAGTGGATTAGAATTTTTCTTTGTCTTTGCTGATACAAAACAAACACACGAGAGCCTGTCGTCTGTTTGTCTGATGCTAATCTGTCTGTCCTGGTCTGTCTCTCTCTCTCTTCAGGGTGGGTTGGCCGACTGTTTGCTGTACCTGGAGTTTTTCAGTATTAACGCTCAGAGGAACGCGTTAGCCATTGCAGCTAACTGCTGCCAGAGCATCACACCTGACGAGTTTCACTTTGTAGCCGACTCGCTGCCTCTGCTCACTCAGAGACTCACACACCAGGTACGTAGACACATACTTTTATCAAGACTAAAGCCTATTTGGATTGGATTAGTTGCTCAGGGGGTTGCCTGTAAAAAAAATGTATATATAAAATGACCCTTTTTGATGCTGAACGCTCCTTGAAGGGTACTAAGTAATATGAGAAACTACTTGTTAAATACAAACTTACTGAGTAACAAAGTTGCACAGTATTCTTTCACTGATGACGATATTAATAATGAAACATATCTCAAGAAACTGTCTGATCACGTTAGTGTTACTGATTGATTCCCTTACAATAAATATAAATGACTACAAGACTGCAGTGTTTGCCCAAAGCGTCCTTCAACTCGTGGGCTTTTTCTGCCTGTAGCTAACGGCCAGATGGGTAGTTATCATGGAAGCTTCCACATTGTGCTGCTTTGCTGTCACCACAGTCACCATGCAGATAAGACATGCACGCTTTTCTCTCACTGTCGTAAAACTGTGAAAACGATAAACTTTCTTTCGCTTTTCTGCCATATTTTTCTTTGGGGTGAAAACCACATCTAGCTCCTCACTGTAGCTGCGTCAGCATTCTTACCTCTGCAAAGAGATTGTCAAATATTAAAATTTGACCCCAGACAAGGTCTTTTTTTTGTTTGTTTATAAATCTACTTTAAAGCAATGTTATTGGTTTAAAAATAACAGGCACACGATTAGTTACAATTTTCCATACGACTAGCCTTATTTGCAGCTGTAATGTTTTACTTAGTACACAGACACACAATTACTGTTCTTGGTCATTAATAAAGTCGAAATAAATGACAACATGGCATCAGTCCATTTAAATAACAAATTAGAATAAGGTATTATGGGATAGCACAGTGTGCTCTGTTCACATACTTCAAAATGTCTTCCAATGCAAAAACGCCATCCGGGAACTTTTCACATACTGCTTTTGCATGCAGCCAGTGATTCACTGACAAAGCTAACAGAGTTACTCTTAGATCATTCAAAAAGTTCAAGTTGGTTGAGGCGACACAAACCACTAGCATATCAGCTAACATCTGTATGTGTATCATACTATGGTTAAACTGTTACTGACAAACTCAACTTGCCAAATAAATAACTTCACAAGCTGTTCCGCTTTTGTCTGCCATATTAAATATTTTTGCCTTACTGAATTTTGGGATTGCCTTCACAACTGAGGCAGCACAAGGAGCATTTCTCCATATTCAGTTAGAATGAATGGTCAGAATGTGAAGGCAGCATTTTGTGATATGATGCACAATGCTCTCTCTATAGACACCTGACTAGGTTTTCAGACAGGCTCTGTATCTGATGCACTCGTACTATCGTTCTCTTGATGAGGTATAACGATTGCTGTAGTTGTTTTGCTTCTTATTTGCTTCTTTTTTTCCCTCCATCAGGATAAAAAATCAGTGGAGAGCACATGTCTCTGTTTTGCTCGGCTTGTGGACAACTTTCAGCATGAAGAGGTGAGACAGGTGTTTCTTAGAGGACAATGTGCTAAATCAGGAGCTGCAGGAGCGAGTTCCACATAAACCGTTTTGTAACCGTTTTGTTTGACCTTTGCCGCCTGTAGAATTTGTTGCAGCAGGTGGCTTCACGCGATCTGCTAACAAACATCCAGCAGCTCCTGGTGGTGACGCCGCCGGTGCTGAGTTCGGGCATGTTCATCATGGTGGTGCGGATGTTCTCGCTCATGTGCTCCAACTGCCCCAACCTCGCTGTGCAGCTGATGAAGCAGAGTAAGACTTTCTCTCGTGCTCTCACACACGTAATATAACCTTAATAAATAAAATGCACAGGTGATTATGGGACTAATTGTGTGTGTGTGTGTGTGTGTGTGAGAAGATATTGCAGAGACGCTGCGTTTCCTGCTTTGTGGAGCGTCTAATGGAAGCTGTCAAGAGCAAATCGACCTGGTTCCCAGAAGCCCCCAGGAACTCTATGAACTCACATCTCTTATCTGGTAATCATTTGCTAGGTCATCTTCATGTGGTGGACAATTCACATGCATCTTGATTTTAACAACAAACTCCCTAGTTAATAGCTACTACGAGATACAGGAATGCTGGAATGTATGTGTACATGTGTGTATGTATGCTCACAGCTAACCGACTTGTCCAGTAACATCCCAGCTTGTGTTTGTTTTAGCGAGCTGATGCCGTGCCTCCCCAGAGAAGGTATTTTTGCTGTAGACGCCATGTTGAAGAAGGGTAGTGCACACACTACAGAGGCAGCGGTGTGGCAGTGGAGGGATGACCGAGGCCTGTGGCATCCGTACAACCGCATAGACAGTCGTATCATTGAGGTAATATACGCACTGCTGCTGTCACTACCTTCTGAACACAGCCCTGATTGTGTCCTTTTTAAAACCGTTACACACAACAAATGTCGAATTACGCATTATTTATATCCGGTTAAACAGGATACAATAAAATATACGGCTTGTCAGAATACGCTGTGTAGCCAAAAGTTTCTGGACACCCATGTTGCATCCATATGAGCTTTTTGAACATCCCGTTCCAGATTTTGTTTCCACATGGCTAGGGGAAGACCAATAATTAGGTTAGGGAAGGACGTTTGGGGGACATTGTAGAATTGGAGGGCGTTTTCTGTCCCACTCGTTAATCCAAGACATGAAATGTCTTTTTCTATTGTCCCACATACTTAATGACCAAATGTCATATATTTTGTTGATGCGTCTCATTATTATATACTATTATGCAGCTACCAACAATCTTCGTATTTAGCATAGGCATGTCTGTTCCCCCCCCCTTCACACACACACACACACACACACACACACACACACGTGATATTGTTTATAGCTCCTGGGGAGCAGTTGGGGGGTTCGGTGCCTTGCCCAATAGCACTTCAGCCAACTAAAGATCAGTTTGTATAAGTCGTGCACTATATAATTGCATCCCATAAACACACAGTCGAGACAGCAGGCAACATGTTTATTAGCATTGTTCAGCTCAAACTGTTTATAAGATTAAGATCACCTGTCAATGAGGAATCTAGCTAATCTGGCGTCCTGATTCATCTCCTTTGTGGTCAGTAGCAAAACCAGTTGTGGTTTGGTCATCAGCATATGATACCATGTGGCACGCTGAGAGAAACGTACAGGAACGTGCTTATACAGATCAGCTGTAGGCTTTAATACACATACATGATAATACCAGTAATACAGTACTAAAAAATAACCATTAGTACAGTACAATTACAAAGGCATCCCATGACCAAGTGTGAAGAGCTGATGCTTGTGTAATGACCTCATCTTGTTACCACTCTGAAAAAAAAACAAAAAAAAAAAACAAATGTGTATCTGTCTTTCAGACGGCCCATCAGAACGGAGAGGATGAGATCAGCCTCTCGACGCTCGGCCGAGTTTACACCATTGACTTCAATTCTATGCAGCAGATCAACGAAGACACGGGAACAGCACGGGGGATTCAGAGGAAACCCAACCCCCTGATTAACCCCAACACTGGTACTTTCTCACACAATCACACACACACAAAATGAGTCGTAACTGCTTGTCCTATCAGTGTGATGTAATTTTTACTAAAGGACTCTTGGTAACTTTTCAGTTGTGGTACTGCAGTGATTATCTCAAATATATAACGTAGCCATTATATGATTAATACCTAATTTGTACCTAAAATGCTTGAAATGTAATGCCTTGGCACTTTGTTGTGGTATAAGAGGAGTAAAGTCGTACTCTTTGGGTTGGGAACGGCTGCACCACACCACCCTGCCATGTTTTATTTGTTATGTTTGTGGAGTTTCAGTGTTTCTGACCCTTTAACATTTATTCCTGTTCACCTTAAGACTGCAATTACCCAGCTTATTCAATGTTGTTGTCAGTGTTTGAACATTGTTTAGGCAGTGGGCTAAAAAAAAATGCAGTTCACCTCAGAACCAGGAGAGGGCTGTGACACGTTCCATTCTGTTAAATACAAATAGGGACAAATTGAAGTAAAAAAGTTCCAATGTTAAGAGGTGCTAACAGCCAACGTGTCCCCTTCAAATCAATACGATATTCCTCTGATTTATACTTTTATCCTATAATGAAACCTTTCTGTCCTGGTGGACATGGTCATATCCAGGATGACTGCACGCACATGTACAGGGCATGGGGGTTTACTGAATGATTTGGCCAAAATAGAACTTGTGTACGATTTTTGGAGTCATGTGTTGCACAATGTCTCCACCAGCATCATGAAAACACCATCTTATTGGAAATATTTAGGAGGAACAGTGTTCAGCACTTTAGGTCAATTCCAGAGATTTGCTAAATCTATGCTAAGACACATTAAAGCTTTTGTCTCATCTGAATAGCTATAGTTAATGAATGATTGTATAATATCTTGTCCTGTTCTCTCCTCATTGCGTACTTCAATACTAGGTCACGTGGAGGTGCGTGGTGAGGATGCGCGTGCGGAGCTGATGCGGGAGGAGGCGGAGCTAGCGCGCTGCTTTATCAAGACTCTGTTCGGCGTGCTGTACGAGGTGTACAGCTCCTCAGCCGGCCCCGCCGTCAGACACAAGTGCCTCAGAGCCATCCTGCGCATCATCTACTTCTCCGACTCCGAGCTGCTCAAGGATGTACTGCGCAACCACGCCGTCTCCAGGTCAGTCTCCGTCACGCACAGCATGACTGGGTAGGTTTTTCTAACCGTACACTAGAAGACTTCGAAAAGACTTTTAATAGACTAAAGTCTTACACCCTCTCACATCTAAAGACAAGTCACAGACTTTTTAGTCGCAGACTAGTCACAGGCTATGATTTTATTTTTCTTTCCACATTCAATTCAATTAAAGGTCTCAAGTAAAGAATAGCTGAAAGAGTTAGTACACCAGTTTTCTAATAGACAGTGATCATTTGTGCAGCAGTATTTAGATCAACCACATGCTCCTAATCACTAGACAGAATATTCACCTCGAGCAAGCCGTTCTTTGTGGTGGAAAAACGTTTCAGTCAATATCAATATATACGTCACAGTATAAATCAAATCAATATTTCTGTTACACTTAAAGGTTCTTTTTTACTGAGAGTGAGAGGTGAAGATATCAAAAGGCAAATTCTGGTTTAAATTTTATTTATTTCCGTCAGAACTTAAAAAAGATGCAACAAGGAACGTTACTCCACTGTAAATTCTATATGTAAACTGAAATCTAAATTCTGAGCAGTCAGAAACTTCCAGTGTTTCAGAAAAACACAAACAAAATGGACAACTAAATTTCTTCACATCCAAATAAAAAACACAGGTAATAGAAAACAAAAAGCATCATGTTTAATGGAACACATTAAATTGGTTGGTTATTAGTTGGTCAACCCCAAATAAAATAATATTAATTCTTAAAATGATAAAACTTTAAAGCTTTTAAGTTTTGCAGGAGAACAGAGTCAATTCAAATGTTTAAAAATAAAAAAGGTCAAAAATAAAAGTATTTACACAAAATAAAATTTCGAAACTCGACCCTTATACTGTCTGCTTTTTTTTGTATAGACCATTTGTAAATCGTTGGAAAACACAAATAAATAAACAAAAATATTATGTATAAATACTCGGTATGAATTCAAGCAGCAAATGTAAAGAAAAGAAAAGAAACAAAACTAACATTCACTGAGTTGTGAATTATTTCTGGTGTGCACTTCTGCAGTAACCCAAACATTAGCATGTGGGCTAATCCTCTGCTATGCCTACAACCAAACCTGAAATGGCTGTAACTCTAGTTCAGTCACATGACTGGTTCGGCATGGTGCTATTCTCATTCTCATTGGCTATCCATGGTTTCTGTCAAAACATGAACGGAACTAATTCTATCAATGTGTTATCGACTACGTCTTTTACTTCTGTTGAGGAAACGTTATATTGTTATAATAAATCGTTTTATCGCCCAGCTCTACATTCTGGCTAAATAAAGACAATTTCTCAAGCTGTGTAAGTAAGTATTACTGTGTATTTCAGTGACATTTGCTGTATATGCTTCATTCTGATATCTAAAACATTAAAAGGGGCTATTAAAAATCTAATGGTTGGTTGTATTGTTACTGCTGTGCTATAGCAGACCAAACCTTTATATTGCTATTTGGAGTCAAATGAAAAGCATGTGATGATAAGCATTTTTATATAGAAATTACGCCTGTAGGACAATACATTTAGTTAGGTTCGCCTGTCCCAGATCAAACAAGAAAATTAAACATTGTTGCAGTTAGTCTTGGTTTTACTTGCGTAGTCTTCACACAAATTTACATTAAATTGACAAAATTGGTATTATAATAATAAAAAAAGGATATGTAAATTATTGTAAACCACTCATCAGAACAATGCACCATGAATAGTTTGGAGAGATTTGCATTTTTTCTATGTTAATGAGGCAGTTTACCTCTTCATAACTCCAGGTTTGTCCTCCGCGCATTAATTTTCAACACACTATTCTCTTACGGCACGTTTAGTGTCGGATCTTGGGTGATCGCGTCCTGCCTTTGGTTTGTAATGGGTTTACATCTGAAGTGAATCACACCAGAACTCGTTTGGCTTATTTGTTGCTGGCTTGAGTTTGAAAGGAAGAGTTCAAGCTTACTGTAACAACCTGCTTAACAGAGCAATCGCACTTTTAATCGAACAGAAGCTGACATGTCTGTCAGCAATATTTTCACTTATCATTTCTTCTGCGGTGTCACACTAACAAGCAATGCAACATGGATTTGATAAATATTTAATAAAGTAATTATAAATGGCTTATAGAAAACCAAACCCTACAAGTCTTTTATATACAGGGTGAGTAGAAAGTCGTAGGACACATGACCACCTTCCCATTGGAAAAGCTTGCCTTTGATCCAATATGATGGCTTTCAAGATGGTGGCCATGTCCAAGACATGGCCTAAAAGATAGGCTCCATCACCTTTTACTTGCTGGCGTATTGATATGTCATTTTCTCTTTTGTTTCTGAGATAAAATGTGTCCAGACAATTGACTCACCGTATGTATATGAATATACTTTGTTGTTCTAAATTTCATTCTAAGATAAACAAACATTGGATCTCTTTAAATCGTATATAATCAATATGTAATGAAGAAAAATCCGGCGTGATTATGCCTTCAGTCTTGTCCTGTGTGATCAGACATGGCACCCTGGGTTGTGCAATAATTATACAAAATCCATGCAATTGTCGCATGTTATTTTTCCAGGAAGTACAGCAATGCCATGTGTAAATGCATGTTTACATAAGTGTGTGTGTGTGTGTGTCCACAGTCACATAGCCTCTATGCTGTCCAGTCAGGACCTGAAGATTGTGGTCGGCTCTCTGCAGATGGCAGAGATCCTCATGCAGAAACTACCAGATGTGTTCAGTGTGTACTTCAGGAGAGAAGGTAAAGATGTTCACACTGTTAACGATACTTACATTCTCAGTATCATGATTAGCCATAGGGTTTTATTTAGTGACTGACTTTTGTAAAAGTTGATTCTGTCTTACTGTGTTTGGATAAAGTGTAGGATTTGGAAATGACTTGAAGAAAGCCATACAGGGGGAAAGATTTAATGAACTTTTCTACACACAGGACACTGTAGCGTACTTTTAAACCTACTCGGCAGAATTTTTTTATGTTTACTGATGCATTTATCCACACAAATAAACATTAACATCCATATCTCTAGACAGTTATGATTATAAACAGCTTTATGAAAGACCTCATGTTTTTAATTTCAGAAAGGACAAAGGGAAAACAGGCTCTATAATGATCCTGCAAGTCAACTGGTGTGTTAAACTGTGTGTGTGTGTGTGTGTGTGTGTGTGTGTGTGTGTGTGTGTGTGTGTGTGTGTGTGCGCGCACGCAGGTGTCATGCACCAGGTGAAGAACCTGGCTGAGAGCGAGTCGTTCCTCCCCAGTCCGCCCAAGGCGTGCACAAGTGGCATCACCGCGGCAACCACCACGATTACCACGGCAACCACGCCCGCCGCCTCCAGTGTCGCACCGGATTTGGGCTCCCCGAGTTTCCATAACAACATGGAGGACTCGCTGGATCTCAGCCCACAGGGGTACATGGCATTACCTCTTTACACACCCACACACAGGCAGTTGAAGCGTGTTGTGTTGATTTTACTCCAGCGTGGGGACAGCACTGATATCGGTGTTTGTTTTGCAGTCGTTTGAGCGACGTTCTGAAGAGGAAGCGGCTTCCTCGCAGAGTACCGCGGCGTCCCAAGTATTCTCCACCCAGAGATGATGACAAAGTGGACAATCAGGGTGAGACACACACACTTATTACATTTCAGCTTTCGGTTGTCAGTGTTGGGGAAGTTACTTAAAAAGGGAATCCATTACTGATTACTTAAATTAAAATTCTAACTAAAACTAAAATTCTAATGGGATTACTTTACTGATTACTTTCTGGAAAATGTAAAACCCAAACCAATGTGCTGGGATAAAATCTACAAAAAAAATGGCCAAGTACAAAAAAAAGATTATTGATAAGACGATTGTCTTTTCAGTGGTTTATTTAGGAACAAAAATGTAGCAGCAGGAGCAGCACCAAGCATATATAAAATAAACTTGACTAGTCTTTATGGTGCTGTTTTCCTAGAACAAATCAATATATTATTAAGCTTTAGAAAAATATAGTCCGATATGCTTCTTCAGTGGTCCCTCAAAACACTGCAACATTGCAGGCATGTGGACAGGCAAGTATAAGAACTGATCAATAACGAAAAGAAAATTAATTTAGAAATATTCATATTTATAATAAATTATTATTTTTGAACTGATGTGCTTTTTTACTAATTTTACATTACTGCGCTACTGAAAAAACGTACTTTGTATCCACCAGATTACTTTGTAACACCTTAGCCCCAACATTGCCTTGAGCCATTCCTTTGGAAGGAGCCTTAATCAGTACCATGCTTGCCTAATGACCAGTCTGGGTATTACAGGATGTTCAGTGTATTCCCAACTACAGCTTCAAGAAAAAATAACTTTTTTTATGGCGTGTATATATTTATATATCTGATTTTCCTCTCCAGCCAAGAGTCCCACCACCACCGCATCTCCCAAATCGTCCTTCTTGGCGAGTCTTAACCCCAAAACCTGGGGAAAACTTGGTGCTCAGAACAATAGCACTAACTCTGAGCCATCTCGCACAGCCGGGGTCAGCGGCCTCGCACGCACAGTTAACAAAGACTCGGTCTCTAATAACAGGTAAGTACACACTCGTGTGTTTTAGACATTTAGTTCGATTTCTTCAGCATGCCCTAAGTCTAGTCTAGTCTGGGGCCTGATTGGGATCTGGATAGATTATATATATGCTATTATTAGTACACCTTTATACCCGTTTTTAAGGTGCACTATATATTTGGCTAATCAGGATTTAGTAGCGTATGTTTATTGGTTATGATTTAATAACTACTAGTACAACACACAGTGCACTTCGTGACCAATATGAAAGCACAGTTAAATCCTGATTGCTGCTCTTTTTAATAGCCAAATGTCTTTCATGTGTTTAGTGTGATTTAGCCTGCTCTGATGTAGGGTATTTTTAAAAGGCTAGAAGTAAATGAAGTGTAACTTTTTCTCTTTGTGTGTGTGTGTGTGTGTGTGTGTGTTACAGGGACAAGATCAAGGCATGGATAAAGGAGCAGGCCAGTAAGTTTGTGGAGCGATACTTCAATTCCGAGAACGTGGACGGCAGCAATCCTGCACTGAACGTTTTGCAGAGACTGTGTACTGCTACCGAGCAGCTCAGCCTGCAGGTACACACACGCACGTGTTTGTTTTACTGTATTTGTTGGAACCTTCCGCTGATATAATAAGCTGGTTAAAGTTATACTTTAAGCTCAGTAACTAACGAAATGTTTAGGCTGTTTTAGTTTTTAGACGAAAACTAAGAACTTGTTTGTATGGCCTGGCAGAAACTGCTACAAATGCAGTCAGGTTTATATATATTTTGACTTGAGTTGTGGCCATTTACATCCAAGTTGGACGAATTTGTGTAGCACTCTTGTAGGAATTTGGAATTAACTCTAAGTATGAAGTCCAATGAAGCAAGCTACCAACACTCCGTTACATTTATCCGTTCAATGCACCATCTCTTTTTGTTTTGGTTTGTCGAGACTTCCGACGGAGGCTCTATCACAAGACTGCATCTTACCAGTCAAATGTAGCCACAAACGATGTTTGACTCCATTTCACTAATCAAACAGAGCCAAGCAATCACATGACTGCACACAAAACTCCCGTGGTTCAATAGTAAAGACAACGACGATGACGTGTGTTTCACAACAATCAGAAAATAATTTTATTTGTTACTTTATAAAGATTTAATTTATTATTGATTTAGTTGTTTAAGAGAGATTCTCTGGCTCTGAACTTGTTCTTTGCTGTTTTATATTTTTGTGCATTCAGGTGTATTATTTGACGTCCTGATTATTAAACAAAGCGGTAACTCAGCAGTTACTCTGTACTTGAGTACTTTTTTTATTTTTTTTTATTTAGTACTTTTCAGACTTGCTCAAGTAATTTATTGGGTGGCAAACTTTTTACTTGAGTCATATTATTTTAAAGTAACAATACTCTTACTTGAATACAATTTTTGGCCAATTTCTACCCACCTCTGTCTATTTAAGAGGTAAAAACATTAGATGCACTTTTTTTTTTTTTTTACATTATTTGGCACATCCTAAAAAATAGAAGTAAGTTGCAGCAATCTCCAGAACACCAAAAGACCCAGAGGACCACAAAAAACATCTGTGGTAGATAAAAATTCTTCCTCTTGTCAAGGGAAAACCCAGTCACAACCTTTTGCCCGAGAAGGGCAAGACCGAGAAGGTTTACTACAAGATTAAACCATTGATAATCTTCAAAAACTAGCAGACCACATAGCGAGCTAACTTTATTAGATGACTCTTTACAGTGCAAGTGGACTGTGACCTGAAGTGTACCTCGAAAGCAACTGCCCCCCCCCTCCTCCCAATGGCCCGGTCAGTCCACCTGACCTGAATCTAACTGAGTATGCATTTCATTTGCTGATGGCAGTAATGACCTGGCAAAATCCAGCACGTGGTGACGTATGTGGGCTCTAGATTTTAGGCATTCATTAAATGTAAAGGTATCAGGCAAAAAAAAAACCAGGCATCAAGCTCATATTTAATATTTAATTTCTAGACAGTGTTCAATTATTATTATATTCAATTATCTCGCTATACGGTCTAAATCCATCAGTAATGCATCCATGGTTGAAATTGATGGGCTTCGTATATGTCTCCAGGTGGACGGAGGTGTGGAATGTTTAGTGGAGATCTGCAGCATCGTGTCCGAGTCTGATGTGTCGTCATTTGAGATTCAGCACAGTGGCCTGGTGAAGCAGCTGCTGCTCTATTTAACCTCCAACAGCGAGAGAGACGTTGTGAGCAGAGACGAGAGGATCAAGAGATTCCTGCATATTTTCTACGGCAGTCCCGTGAGTAATGGCACCCCCTGGTGTCTACAGCAGCTCATTACACCACCTCTGGAAAAAACATTTAGCAAATAGCCTGGTTATATACTCCACTCCTTATGCCGGGATCATACTACACAAATTTAGCCCAATTTAGTTTTTTTCTTTTTTCTTCTTTTTCTTTCTCTTTTCCGAACCCCAAACCACCTGCATCACATGCAGCGCTTTCAGTTTCTTGCCCCAACAACTTGTGAACCTATTTAAGAACGTGAACAAGGCCAATCTGTGTCAAACGTGTATTGTTGCCAATCTACTCACCAGGACACAGCATGAATTTATAGCGTTAATCTGACATGGTGAACGTTGTGAAAGACAAAAATGTGGTGTAGTCTGATCCCATTTCACTGAATTGAACACAAAGTATGGCTTTTTGTGTAAAGCTATGCTGTTGTGCCACGTCGATATCTGAGTTTACACAGAATGGTGCCGAAACATTCAGTGAGCACACACCTGATGACTGAATATGCTTAATATTGACATTACCTTCTACCAAAAAGTAGTTCCACAACAATTGAGTTAGTCATACAGCAGTAAGATTTTACATTTTAATAATATTAATTTGAAATAATAAAAAATGCAAATTAAAAAAGGTGAAAGGAAAGCTAAAAATAAAAAATCATTAAGAATTTAAAGAATTTACTTGCTCACTTACTTATTTAAGTAATGGTGTTATTTGTATACGTTACTCTGCACATTTCGGTTTATTGTGCAATTCGAAAAAAAAGGCTGCTTTGTAGGATGTGCACTGGCATCAAACAGCCCAGCTGAGTTCAGAGGCGGACCAATCAGGCTGCAGGTCTTTATCTAAAAGTCATCCATATTAATTTCTCAGTTTGTATAAATACAAAACAACTAGGGGTTTGTATGCATAAACCTTGACGTCACTGACATGTCGCTTGTTACTTAGCAACGTGTCAGTGGAGTAATACAAGTTGGTGTGGAAAAAGTTGTGCTGTTATCACGAATGTCAACACAGTTAGAATGTTTCTTAACCAATCAGATTGCATGATTGAATTTACCTGATGTATAATGAATAATAACACTAAAACTATCCGTGTATCTGTGTGATATTACATGTTGTGCTACATGATTGGAAAATTGCACGAATAAGATCATTGCTTCAGTATTTCGGTGTTCCTATTAAAATGTCAACTGAATGTAGGTTTAGAAAAACTCACAAGCTTTTTATTAAGTGTGTGTCCCCTAATAAGGTGTGTGTGTGCGTGCACAGGTTCCAGGGCAGGAGCCACTGTACCGGTTGGAGCCGACAGAGAACGGGTCACTGTTGGCACTTGTGCACAAGATGAACAGCTGCCTCAGTCAGATGGAGCAGTTTCCTGTTAAGGTGCACGATTTTCCCAGTGGTAATGGCAACGGCAGCAGGTAAGGCTTCAACCAAACCAGGTGTTTCAGTATATAGAGTTTTGAGTACTTTCAGTGTACACTGGAGTGCCAGAAAAACTGGTACAGGTGAGCCTACACAAAATACATAGCAATGGCAACCTATGTGCGTCACTGGTTGCGTCTGCCAGTGCGTACAGGATATTTGTGCAAGCTTGTCCATGAAATGTTGTATTTCTGCAGTCCTACACTCTCATGTGGAACCTACCAGGTTTTAGACTGGTGTTCCAGTTTTTTTGGCACTTCAGTGTATTTTGCAGTGCATTATTTTGCTTGTATGTGTATTACCTGAGGTTTGTGGTTAAGAGACCTTTCTTGGGGCTACAACAGACCTGACAGTCTGCTCTTGATATAGTCTTTAAAATTGATTGTTAGTTTAATCAGGTGTGTGTTTGTGGGTATGTGTGTTTCCAGAGGTTCGCAAGCACTGAAGTTCTTCAACACACACCAGTTGAAGTGCCAGCTGCAAAGACACCCAGACTGCACCAATGTGAAGCAATGGAAGGGGGGACCTGTTAAAATTGACCCTCTGGCACTAGTGCAGGCCATCGAGAGATACCTTGTTGTTAGAGGTAGATGTGTGTGTTTGTGTGTGTTTAATTGAACATGTGGCCCAATAATATGCATCTTTAAAGTACATTGATGTAACCTTTTTTTTCTTTGTCCTTTTTATCAGGATATGGCCGAATCAGAGAGGAGGATGAGGACAGTGACGATGATGGATCAGATGATGAAATAGACGAGTCACTTGTACGAGTTTGTTCTGTTCTATGTAGCACATACACTAGAGAAGTCGTATCGAACCACTGACTGGATACTTTAAGCTTAGTGCACTAGTTATTGTTTTCCCTGAACCTACTCGCTATATACACTATAATCAGGCTTAAAATGCCAAGGGGGTTTCTGGATATTTAGTAGACCTGGGAATTCTAAACCAGGCATAAACACTACTGGGTGCATGTAGTGCACTTGTTTTGTAAACCCTTTCCAGTACCTTATGCTAAGTAAAAAGCAAGCATTACTGTGTTGATTCCTGTGACCTCTGACCCTTGCTCAGGCGGCCCAGTTCCTGAATTCGGGCAGCGTGCGCCACCGGCTACAGTTCTACATTGCTGATCACCTGCTGCCCTACAACATGACGGTGTACCAGGCTGTGCGGCAGTTCAGCCTGCAGCCAGAGGAAGAGCGCGAGAGCACTGATGATGAAGCCAACCCTCTCGGTCGAGCCGGCATCTGGACCAAAACACACACGATATGGTATATACACACGCCTTCTTATAGACAGGCTATATTATATTAAACATGTAAAAGCTTATGCTATCAGTGTCCAATATTATTGTATCATTATTGAGCATGTTAACTATGCTTATGAATGTCACATTGTGTCTGTGTCTGAAGGTATAAGCCGGTCCGAGAGGATGAGGATGGCTGCAAGGACTCTGTCGGAGGGAAGAGGGGTCGAGCACAAACGGCTCCCACTAAAACCTCACCACGTAACGCTAAGAAACAGGACGAGCTGTGGCACGGTACAGACTGCTTTTCATCTGTACTTACTCACGCACAGTTAGTTCTGATCACACAGTCTGATTGGTTGGGAAGGCTTTTTCACACCAGCCTGTAGTACTCTGCTGTTGCGCTTCTAAGTAACGACTACTTTTATGCGCACATGCCACTAGTTTTTTTTTTTTTTTGTGTTTATACAAAACGACGAATAAATATTGATGACTTTCAGATAATGTTTGACCTGCATTCCGTTTGGTCACTCTGAATGATGGGCTGTTTGTTGCCAATGCACATCTTACAGTGTAGTCTTTTGTTTATAACTGCACAACTGAATGGAAATGTTTAACATATACAAGTAACATATACAAATAACACTATTACCCATACAAACAAACACGCAAATGAAAATAAATAAATAATCTTTAAATTCTTAATGATTTAAATTTTTTTAGCTTTTTGTTTTTCTTTCATCTTCACTTATTTGCATTTTTTTTTATTCCAGACTAATATTAGTTGGTAGTGTTATAGCGGGCGAGGGAATTTTTATTGTTGCATAGCAACAACTCAACCGTTGTGGAACTGTATTGTCAATATTAAAGCATATTCAATCAGCAATTCTGAGCTTTTTTTTTTTTTTTTTTTTTTCTTAAAAAAACAACTGTTACGTGTATAAAAGAAATAGACTAACATCACAGCTAACAGCCCGAGCCGAAGGCTAATGTAAGTCATTATACTGGTAACTGTTAGATAGAGCAGTGGTTATCTTGACGTCACATGGCATCTCATCCTTATTAAATAGGAATGAACATCTGATATAACTTTACATAGTCACATTGCCTTGTCGGTTTGTTCTATTTAGTCGTCTGTGTGCTAATATCTGATCTACCGCTCATCCCTGTAAACCACCAACTCATTGCTACTGGTTTTCAGTGACAGGATTCTCATACGACCAGTTTCACAGGACCAATTTGTGCATGTGTATGTTGCAGATGGTGTGTGTCCGAGTGTCAGTAACCCATTGGAGTCGTACCTCATATCTGGGCCTCCAGAGGGCATTACATTTGACGACCCCTCCCTGGAGGTCATTCTGCTTTTGAGGGTTCTGCACTCCATCAGCAGATACTGGTTCTACCTCTATGACGTGAGTATATACACTAGACTTGAGCGATATATCGGTAATTGTCTCCAGAATTATCGCGATAAACGATATTATTGATTTTCAAGCCTTGCTGTTCAAACCAATTTATAATAAATAAATACAATACGTCGCCAGGCACATTACATGATGGAATGCACTTGACAATAATTGGCATGATATCATCATGGATTTAAATTATCGCAGTACTCGATAATATCGTTTATTGGCACGAGGCTAATATACACTCACACACCACATTCCTCCCTTTGCTCACAAGATGTCTTCGTTGTTTTCTTGTGGCGTGGATTCCACAAGCTTCAATTAAGATTGTGGTCCATGCGTAATGCAAGCCCTGCAGTTTTTATGCAGCAAGTTTCATTCTAGTACATTAATTCAAATCAGATCAAGTCAATGAAACCAGTGTGAGATGGCTTTTTGCTTTGTGACATGAAAAATGATCACACTGGAAGTAGCTAATTGAAGATGGTTAAATTGCGGCCATGATGGGACGCACATTACCACCGTCCCCCATTTAGACTCTGCATGCACTCGTTTGGCCTGAATTGTGGATCAGCTTTTATTAGCAGTGTATTAAGTGAGGGATTGTGTTGAGTGTAACTAATGTGCTAGTTAATTACGACAGTCTAGCCAGCCCATGCCTGTGTTTGCTGCTGTTCTTGCTCCTTAAGAAGTGGCTGAGGCTGTGTTTGGTAACGGAGTAATGGAGCACAGGGATGTAGTCAGCGAGCTGTGAAGTCATATTATTTATTTATTTTTATTTTCTCATCTTAATCTCTTGGTATGCGTTTCAGAATGCTGTGTGTAAGGAGATCATTCCCACTAGTGAGTTCATCAACAGTAAACTGACAGCGAAAGCAAACAGACAGCTACAGGATCCGCTCGTGATCATGACTGGAAACATCCCGCCCTGGCTCACTGAGCTGGGCAAAACCTGGTACGTTCGTATGCAGACACAAACACGTGTACACAGTGAGAGAGGATTGAGAATTAGTTTTTTTTGTTATTTAATGTAATCCTAGTTTATATATAAATGGCTATAATACTGGCTGATGAGAACTATACACAAATATATATTTACAGAAATAACAAAAGAAGGATAAAGGAGTGGTGTATAAGTTAAATAACATGATTAAGGTTTGTTGTATTCCTGCTTTTGTGCTACATTCACAAAACCACTGGTCGTTCATCGCCTGTGGGCGTTTCTGTGGGTGTTTCTAAAGTCAGGCTGACACTGATGTCAAAAAAAAAAACCTCGAAGTATACCACGAAATCAAATCACACACCTTCCTGTACAACTTTTACCACATTCTGAAAATAAGTACCACTTGTCTATAAATTGCTGATCGCAGCTTTCTGTTCGCACCAAAATCACCTCTGCTGTTCTGGTTTCTGAAACCAGTTGGTCAGCAAAGGAGATAAAGTTTACGCTTCAAACTTTAAAAGTCTTTAATGGTCAGTGTCGCATTTTCTAATAATAATATTGAATAATAACTTTATTCAAGCTCCGTCCAATTCACACTTACTGCATATGAGAGTCCACGCAGTTCTTCTCTTGACCTCTGTTGTTAGCCCTAGAACTCCCCTGCTGTCTCAGTGAGCTGTTCAGACAAGTATTTGAGCAAATGCAAATTACTTGGGTAACATTTTGCAGTTACCTCATGTGGTAACATGTACAGTATATGTTACTCTATGCGTGTGTTATGTTGGATCGAATTACTTGTAGCTTGCATGTAAGATTTTACTCGGACTGTTGTAGAGTGTACATATAAACACCTCAATCGGAATCTGTCATCGGATTGAATTAAATCAGACTGGAGAAAATCTTTGCATGTAAACATACTACGCTTTCTCCTATCGCCGGAAATCGCTGCTCTTATTGTAAATAAATAAAAACTGAGGGCTTTGTAATTTTACATTGCTCTCGTTGTGAATGTAGCATTAGTTGGGATGGTTAGCTTGCACAATACAGACACCAAGTTTTTTTTATGTTTGTCCTAAGCCACAACTAATTAATAAACCTGTTAAATGATTAGATGTTTCCATGTCACTTTTGGGCTTTATTCATAAAGGCATTTGTCGGGTATTTATCAATGCATTTATTGCTATTGTTTACGTGCCTGTTGCAATTATGTCACAAAGTATTGCTATTGTTTTATTGCCTATACCTTTTGTAAACTAAAAAAAGTTCATAAGCAAACGTTAAAAAAAAATCAAATTAAAGGAAAGTATTTGGACACTAAATTACTCTCAGGTGTATAGATTGTTATAGCTATAGAAAAGTCATTTTGTTTTTGTCCCTGAGATTGTGGGTCAGTGTTGGCCTACTGCTCTTAGCAAACTGATTGTAATTCCACAAGGTTACAAGTGTTGCTTTTATTTATTTCCCCTCACTGTAAGTAAACAATTAGGTAACACAAGATGTGATCTTTAAAATGTATTTAGTACTCGGCTATTATTACATTTTTAAGCAGACAACACACTTATACGCTATATCGTGTTCCTGTTTCTTGGCTGCATTGCTTATTATGTTCGTTGTGCGTCTCTGTCCAGTCCGTTCTTTTTCCCGTTTGACACGAGGCAGATGTTGTTCTACGTCACTGCGTTCGACCGTGATCGCGCCATGCAGCGTCTGCTCGACACCAACCCTGAAATCAACCAGTCGGATTCCCAGGACAGCCGTGTAGCACCCCGTCTCGACAGGAAGAAGGTGTGTGTGACCACTGAGTTATTTCTGCTGATGGCTATGCATTTTGCTAATTCTAATTCCTCTTTCTCATTTTGTGTATAGCGGACGATAAACAGGGATGAGCTGTTAAAGCAGGCAGAGTCCGTGATGCAGGATCTGGGCAGTTCCAGAGCCATGCTGGAGATTCAGTATGAGAATGAGGTGCGCACTTCATTTACTCATCATGCTAGTTGGCTTGAATGGCATGAACTGCATAGTGGTTATTAAATATATACAGTAATCGTTCCACTTCGGTCTATAATAGCTTGGGTGACGGATTGTGTCACTTGAGCATAGCAGAATTTAACCCATTAAAAAAAGGATGAGTTTCTCTGATGGTTTTTAGGGGTGATGTATCTCTTATTTATTTGAATTTTATAACTTGTGCCCATCACAAGATCATGTTTGAGATCATCTTCATTTAGGGCATCTGATCACTGTTAATTTTCTCTGTCTTCCTCTTCCTATTTCTTTCAGGTGGGGACAGGTCTTGGGCCAACCCTGGAGTTCTATGCTCTTGTGTCTCAAGAGCTCCAGAGAGCTGATCTGGGTTTATGGCGAGGAGAGGAGGTCACCCTTGCCAACCCTAAAGGTCAGTACACTCAGTCTACCACAGTTTATTGTTTTATCCTTGCACCACGATTGTAATGTCTTGTCTGCTCCGTGTCATCTGTCTGCAGGGAGTCAGGAGGGCACCAAGTACATGTTCAGCGCCAGGGGCCTCTTCGCTGTGCCTTTTGGTCGCAGCACAAAGCCAGCACACATTGCTAAGATCAAGATGAAATTCCGCTTTCTTGGAAAACTCATGGCTAAAGCCATCATGGACTTCAGACTGGTAAGGCTTCACTTACACTTAGATGCCTGTGCACCTGTAAAAATCCTGACAAATTAAAGTTCAGGATCTGTGCCACAACGTGCAGCATAATGATGATAAATTCGAAGCTTATCTCCCTCCTGTGATTTATAAGCCCTTAAAAATATTGATGTCATGTTAATTTACCAGTGGTTATGCTTTGTGCTTGCAGGACTGCAGTTTCTGGCTCAAATGCCACTAGGAGTAATCAGATACTATTTTTAAAGCTGACCTGCTTCTGTCCTTATGTTACTATAAACGATTAGCCTGTCATTTACCCATAACTTCTCTATAACCAATCAGACCATAGCATCTGCCCTCAGTGCCACTGTAAGCAACTGGACTGAGGCTCGCAGCCTTACTGCAACGTGACTGGTCAGATCTTGCCATCTGTCTGCAATGCCGAAGTAATCAATTATACCACAGTTCGTAACTTAAGTCCAGTATCAAGTGGGCCACGTTCACAGCAAATACTCCTGCACTTTATAAGGGGTCAAACTTGATTACTGATTGTGTCTGAAAGTGTAACTGAATTGTACACAATGCTAATAATAAAGATTATGACCATTATGTGTCTACAGCTGGATCTGCCTCTGGGCCTGCCCTTTTACAAGTGGATGTTGAGAAACGAGTCGTCGATAAGCTCTCACGATTTGGTTAACATCGATCCCGGTGTGGCTAAATCCATCCAGCACCTGGAGGACATCATTAGGCAGAAGAAAAGACTCGAGCAGGACAAATCTTATGTATGTGATACACATATACCAGTTCATGCATGAATGTGGATCTCTCTGTGTATGAATTAATGTAACGTGAAATGGGCTCATGAGCAGTTAGGGAATGACATGGCAATCCATGAAAATTCTAGCCTGCCTGAAAATGTATGATTTTAGCTTTTTATTTCAGCAGCGTTGTAAAATTGAATTCTTCTCAATTTAAGATGCTCTATTAATGCATTCCAAAGAGCTTTGGTGTTATTTCCAGGATTTGAAATCGTTCCTTAGTAGATTTTTAAAATAAAAAAATGAACTTGAGAAGCTTTTTTTTCTTCTTCCCAAAATGAATTACCGAAGAACGTGTCTCTGTCTGTCTGTCTCGTAGACGAGGGAGACACTACAGCAGGCTCTGGAGAGTTTAAACATGAACGGCTGTTCAGTGGAGGATTTAGGGCTGGACTTCACACTGCCAGGATTCCCAAACATCGAGCTGAAGAAGGGAGGCAAAGACGTCCCAGTCACCATACACAACCTGGAGGAATATCTCAGAGTAAGTTAAAGACCCAAAATCCAATATTCTACATACAGTAGACATAGACACACACTATAGAATAAACCATACATAACAGGATAAAGTAGCAGGCGACTAACAAAGCAAACTTAAAACGTGTCATACCAAATCTCCACCAACGCATAACTGTTACTAGGCATCAACAGACGCTGGGCCACTGCTACAGTCAATTCAGGAAAAGCTGTAAGGCCCCTTGCCTTTGTAGGTTTGATAGATTACAGCACGCCAGAATACAAACAAAGGATGCTGCAGGAAATTGAAAGATCAGGTGCTGTATTGCTTATTGAGAAGCCATGCTGCACTCGGAATGTTTCCTGAACTACATATTTAAAAAAAAAACAAAAAAACAAGCTAACCTAATACTGGTCATTTAAGTTATAGAATTTTATGCACAATACTATTTTTGGTATAAAAAGATTTGATACAATAAGGAACCTAAAAGTATTGTTTTAAATAAATGTTCTATTTGTTTACATTGTCTCTTCGTCAATCACATAATTTAAACCATTTCAATAGAAAAATCTTTCCTGAATCTAAAATCGATTCTGAATTTGAACTGTGAAAAAAAAAAAATATAAGGGAATCGTCAGACAAAGAGATTTGCAACCCTATCAAATAGCTTTCAATATCTTAGAAAATTAGGAAATGACATAATTTAGTTACTTTGGTTGGTATGAGAAGTTTCTAAAGCCACAATGAATTTGTTAGAGGTGGACCTGTGGCAGTATATTGAGCTCTACCATTAAGGCCTACTTGTCCATGTGGCAAACCTTTAATCTTGACCCGCTGTGCACCTTACAAACAGTCTACACAAACTGGAGGATTACCTACACATCCTACACCCACTGCACCCTGTACCTCATCTACCCCACACTAAACATGGTGGAGAAGGCATGTCGGATCTGCAGTAAAGAAGCACCTGGAAAAGACGCACAGCTTACACACAAGGAAGCATTGTTAAATGATGAGTTTGTGTGTGTGTGTGTGTGTGTGTGCTCGCAGTTGGTGGTGTACTGGACCTTAAACGAGGGTGTATCCCGGCAGTTCGAGTCGTTTAGGGAAGGGTTCGAGTCAGTTTTCCCCCTCCACCACCTACAGTACTTCTACCCAGAAGAGGTGAGCTACATTCCTTTTAATTTGTTCCCATCCTGTGTTCCTTTGCCTGCTCCTTCATCTCTTAATCGTCTCCATGTCCCGTGTTAGCTGGACCAGTTGCTGTGTGGCAGCAAATCAGAGACGTGGGACGTCAAAACTCTGATGGAATGCTGCAGACCGGACCACGGGTATACACATGACAGGTACTAATGTCCACCATCACATTGTAATCTACAAGTCTAGTGTTAGCGTCCTGTTGTATTTGTCTTTATATATAATATAATTGTGTGTGTGTCTGTGTGTAGCCGGGCAGTGCGATTCCTCTTTGAGGTGTTGAGTAGTTTTGATGCAGAGCAGCAGAGACTCTTCTTGCAGTTTGTGACTGGGAGCCCAAGACTGCCAGTAGGAGGTGAGAAAGACTGAATGTTCCACTTTTTTGTAGAGCGTCTATGGAGCAGGAAAATCATGGTTGCATGTGGTTAATACCACAGCCTTGCCTTTAATTACTCGGCCTGTGCTAGGCCTGGGCGATATGGGGGGTAAAAAATCTTTTTTTTTTTTTTTTTTTTCATATCAGTCGGAATGGATATACATCCCAATATAAATTAAATCAATATTTCTGTTACACTTAAAAGTTCTTTTTTTTACTCTTAAAAGGCAAATTCTGGTTTAAATTTTATTTATTTCCATCAGAACGTGATGTACTATGGAACGTTACTCCACTGTATTCCAAAAATTATATATAAAATTATAAAACTAAAATCCAAATTTTGAGCAGTCAGAAACTTCGTGTTACAGTAGAACAAAAACAAAACGGGCAACTAAATTCCTCGGTCACATTACAAAATAATAATAATAAAATAAAAAACCCACAGGTAATAGAAAGCAAAAAGTCTGAATTTTGACCAAAGCTTCATGTTTTATGGAATACAATAAAAAATATAAAATATATATTAAAAAATACAATAAAAATCCCTAAAAAAAATAATCTTAATTCTTAAAAAACTTTCAAGTTTTGCAGAAGAAAAACAAAGTAGATTCAGATTAATTTAAAGTATTAACACAAAATGCAATCTCAAAACTCTATACTGTCTTCTTTTCCTTGTATATATTCAGTCATTTTTAATTTTTGGAAAACAAATAAATAATCAAAAATATCCTCAGAATGAATTCAAGTAGCTTTTAAATGTACACAAAAAGAAAACAAACAAAACTAACATTGACTGAGTTGTGAATTAGTACTGGTGTGCACTCCTGCAGCAACCCAAACATTAGCATGTGGGCTAATCCTCTGCTACGCCTACGCTCTGTACTGTGCGTCAACCAAACCTGAAATAGCTGTAACTCTAGTTCAGTCACATAATTGGTTCGGTGCAGCGCTATTCTTTTGGCAATTCAGTGTGTCTGTCAAAACATGAATTCTATCGACTACGTCTTATTTTTTTTATTTTATTATTTTTTACCCTTTGTTGGCTCAAACATCAGAGCTTTCCAGGGCTTGTAAAGTCTGAAGTCATCCAGAAAAACCGGTACACCAGTCTAACTCTTAGTAGGTCCCCAGGGGGCATAGACTCCACAAGCTTGCGGAAATATTCTGTAGGCAATAAACGCCATATTTTCTGCAGAATGGTCCACTTTTTTTTTTTTTTTTTTTTTTTTTGTGTACTGGGGTGTAGAATTTCTGTGTTCCACAGTGCGTTGCACAGCATCCCAGACGTGTTCGAGAACATTGAGATCTGGTGACTTGGCTGGGAATAACAAAAACCCCAAACTCTAACCATGATGTGGCATCCTGAGAGATGTGTGGTGATGCGTTGTCCTGTTAGAAGTGGCCAAACCCACAGACTAAATACAGGACATGAACATTTGTAGACGTTCCAGGGGTCTTATGGAATCCCAGCTAAACAAACCCCATGCCGATATAGAGTCACCACCAGCCTGAATATTTTGCATAGGCTTGTCTGTATCAGTTTTAATGGCACTTCATTGTGAAGTTTAGTAGAGTGTTAATGTATTACATGGAACGTTAGGACTACAACTTACCTGTCAGTTTTCCCTCACACTACTTTCTACAGGACAAAACAAACATGTCTTGTGGTCCGGGTTATAGAGACGTTAATTAACGTGAAGCACTTTAATTTGTCACCACTAGGTTTCCGGAGTTTGAATCCTCCTCTGACGATTGTGCGCAAGACGTTCGAGTCGACGGAGAACCCAGACGACTTCCTGCCGTCGGTGATGACGTGTGTAAACTACCTGAAGCTTCCGGATTATTCCAGCATCGAGATCATGAGGGAAAAACTGTTAATGGCGGCACGGGAGGGCCAGCAGTCTTTTCACCTGTCCTGATCTCTCACATACTCACACAAACATACACAAACACACACAAAACAAAATGCCTTTTACCAACCTACATGTCATCTTGACTTCCTCCCTACTTTTGCTTTAGTTCTCCCTTTTTCTTTTCGTTATTGGTACAGCTGCCTTGTAAAGCAGCTGCTTCCAGAGGGGATAAAGAGACTCCTGAAGTTGTACGTCTGCTGCAGGGGAAAATAAAAAAAAGAAATAAAATAAAACAAAATGTAACGAGACTTGGAAGTAAAATGGCTTCCTCTTCAGAGCAAATTTCAGAGACAAAATGGCTGCCTCTTCAGCACAGATCTCGGAAATAAAATGGCCTCCTCTTCAGAGCAGATCTTGGAAATGAAATGGCCTCCTGTTGAGCAGATCTAATCAGTAATATCAGTAGCCAATTTGTGTGCGAGGAAATCAAATGTGATATTTAAAGAAAATGAGGATGTGTGTTTCCTGTCATGGTGGTGAGTGATGTCATCACTGTGTTTCCATCCAGCAGGCAGTGTGTGTGTGTGTGGCGTGTGTGTGTGTGTGTGCTCTCTTACAGCTCCAAAGATCATTTGTACAGACCAACGTTTTGCTCATTCTTCACATTCTTTATTGTGTGTTACATCTTTCTTTTTTTCCCCCTGAATGAAAGTTGCAGTTGGTTCAATGCAGGTAGTGATGAAAGTGTAGGATCTATAATTGTATTATTATTATTATTATTATTATTATTATTGTTTTTTTATCATCAGAGTGAAATGGACTTCTGGCCAACGTTTAAAAGCCGCAAGTGTCTACTCTGCATTGAAGTTGGATAGAGTAGACCTTTCTTTATTTTCTCGCTCTTATGTGGTTAGGTCATATGACTCGCAGGGTTATAATTAATCCTGCCATGTAGCTGAGCGCAAAAAAACCCCCTAAATATTAGAAAATTGGCTGGTCTCATTTTAGGGTTTTCATGGCCAGATGACATTTCCCCCAAAAAAACAAACAAAAAAAAAAAGAAACAAAACATTTATGGAATAAAATTTATATGCAGTTCTCACACCCGGGTTGAGGTGCGACTGTGCTTTTTTTTTTTTTTTTTTTTTTCTATATTTTTCTCCTTGCTGTAGTTTATTATTCTGTTTTGTTTGCACTGCTGGCTTGGATTGGAGCGTGGTGGTGTGGTGTGTGTGCGCTACAGTGTGTTGCCTGCCTGAAGACGGGGGGTGGTGGCGTGCTAGCGTTCACTCTCCTCACCCCGAACCTTCATCTGCTGGTTTCTAAGATCTGCAATAATTTACTGCATCAGGTTCTTGTTTTTACCTGGACACATAAATAAAGCAACTGTTTGACTCAGTGTTTAGCCTGTCAGCCCTCCTTCACCCACAACACCCAGCTATTTCTTATCAAGCCCTTTTTAATTGGATCTCATGGATTCATTCTTTCAACAAAGATAGACTAACGTGCCAGGCAGCTGGCCAATATGGAGGCGGACATGCTCCTTAGTGTTGCTGGAATGGAAGCTAATGGTTCAACTAGCCCTAGCACATAGCTGTTTATTATATTGAATATGGGAAGACAAAATAATGGGGAAAACAAGCTTAAAGCTTAGAACTCATGAGCTGAAATATTTATGTTGCTGTTTTTTCATTATTTCTGACAAGTGCAGCTGCGCTAAAAGTAATGTACGGTCAACATTAATTGTCTAAAAAATTGAAATTGTAACCTACCAGCTTATACCCAAGCCTAAACAAAAAAATGGAAAAACATTTTAATTCCCGGGTAATACTGCTCCTCCCAGTGGTGTTAGTGTGTCCGCCATCTCTGAAGGCCATTTTTGTCAAGTCTTAAGGTGCATCAGATCACAGGATATGGTCATCTAGGTGATCATGGTGATTTGGAGTAAGAACTGGAAACCTAATCGGTTCTGTTAACACTTCCTAACTGCCCATTCATTCAGAACCAGCTCACACCTGGTGTGATCTTGGTGGCCTGTTTTCCAGGCATGGTCACCAAGTCTGTATGACCATGGCACTTTATATCAAATACTATGTCCTGTAGTTTAAGATTCCTAGGTTTTTATATAACATATATCTATGTTTAAAATACAGCAATATGTTACAAAAGACACTATACAATAAAATGTATATTAATAAACCTTGGTGGTCTGTTTTATAAGTATTAATGAAGAGTAGTGTCAGGAAACCAGAGACAAAGTAAAATTTAGGTGTTACAGCTACACCCTGTAGAATGGGTCATACTAGGGAGCTCTGTGTAGATAGCTTAGATCTGCCTCAGCCAACTGGAAGTTCTAGTGTTGTGAAACAGAAGCGTCTAAAAGCAACAATGGACTGAACTTGTATGGTAGACCATTTAGACTTCCAAACTCCATCTGGAAACAATATCAGTGCAAGAATTGTGTGTCAGGAGGATTAGGAAATGGGCTTTTTCATGGCAAAGCACACACGCCTAAGTGTATTATATGCAAAACCTCAACTGGAGTGGTGTAAATCACACCACCACTGGAGTCTGGAGCAGTGGAAATGTGTTCTCTTGAGTGATTAATCACACTTTGCTGTCTGGCAATTTGATGGACCAATCTGGGTTTGGTGGATATTAGGAGAATGCTTACCCTCCACAATGGGTAGGATAAAGTTGTGGCGCTATTCCCTAGGTCGGGAAGACCTTTTACTTTTCCAGCATTCTTCATAAAGACATCGTTTGGGAAGATTAGCATAGAGGAAGTCCAGTGGCCTGTGCGGAGTTTCTCACCTAGACCCTGTTTACACTTGATTTGTGATCTAATCAAAGATGGTCAGTGCTAAATACAAGTATACATGACCACTGGCCCAGGTGGACCGGGATGCATTTGACCACATTTATTGTAGTGTAAACGCCAATATGTCCTGATGCTTCCTCACAAGGGCAATGCATCATCAACGCAGGATGTGGTAGTTATATTTGGTATTCAGAGACAATGCTCCAAACTTGATGTGCTCTTTTTTGCAAGTCTCAAATGACTTGTCTTGCTGGTTCCGTTACAAAAAAAAGTAGTTTATTCAAGTGTGCTTCTAGTATACTTCTTTTAAACTGAAAAATAAGCAAGTATGCTTTCAGTTTTACATTCAGAGTAAAATAGCTTAGGAGTAAATAGTACATGGGTGGAATTGAACCCAAGTCTACTTAAACTACAAGTATTATGTTAAGTTCTCTTAAAGAAAACTTTCAAGTATTCTTGCAGTACAAAAACTACTGGACTAGTAGTTTACTGAGAGTGTACTTAAAAGTGTACTTCATAAACTAAAAAAGTTGTATGTAACTAGTTAACTAACAGTATATCTTTAAGTTCACTTTAATTAAAGTTAAAAGTGTAGTTTCAGTACAAATGAAAAGTTGGATGTAAACTAGTTGTGTACTCAAAGTTTACTGAAAAGTATACTTTCATAAACTAAAAAGTGGGCCAATTTAGTCTCAGAAAGTACTGAAATAGTACACTTACAAGTTTACTATTAGTACACTGATATTAGTATCAATAATTTACTTAATAAAACGAACTTTAAGTATACTTTAGTAAGGGATGGAGTAGTGCATACATCTATATATCTGTTTCATGAGCATTCAATCGATCAGTGAATATTAAGTATGTTTGAGTATAATAGGAAAATGTAGGTTTTGGGATTTTGGTACATTTTATAATTCAATTATATTTTATTAGTGTAGCGCTTTTAACAATGGAACAAAGCAGCTTTACAGAAATAATGAAAAGGGTTATACATTTATAAAAAATGTATCCCTGACGAGAAGCCGGTGGCGAAAGTGGCAAGGAAAACTCTCTGAAATGACAATAGGAGGGGTGGTGGGGGGGGGGGGGGTGTCAAAGTAGATCAGGCAGGTTTGGGGGGCAGGAGGAACTGGAAATCAGGGTCACTGGTATCTCCTGGTGCCTCAGCCGTATCAGGTGTAGCTCATCCAAATGGGAGGTGAAGAGAGGGTAGAGAAGAGTATACAGAGAGTTAGGTTTGCCATTTTATATAATGGTCACATTAAATGTAAGCTGTGCAGAGAGCAAGCAGAAATTCTGGCAGAATTGCTAAGACAGTGTAACAATAAGGCAGAACCAGAAGGTGACACAGCTTTATGCCCTGGGACATGAAGCAGCCAGCCACTCCACCGTCATCAAACCTGAGTGAACGTGTAAGAGTTGGGGGGTGACAGCATTCAACCATCAGAGTTTACCAAAACACTCTATGAACATCAATCTTCCAGCTCTGTGCCTTGAACTATGGAAAACTATAAAGAATATGCTTGACTGAACAAAAATGTTTTTCCTAGACCTAAGGACTGAAATTGTATCTGAGTCCTGGACACTAATTGAAAGGTTGTTCCATAGATATGGGGCTCTATAAGAGAAGGATCTGCCCCCTGCTGTAGCCCTCATAGTTTGAGGTGTCAGTAAATAGCCAGCACCTTTTTATCGAAGTAGGCGTGGCTGAACATATGAAACTAGACGTTTGCTAAGGTACTGTGGCATGAGACCGCTCACTGCTTTATCAATCAATAGAAGTATTTTATATTGAATGCGAAATTTCACCTGGAGCCAGTGCTCTGTGTATAAGACAGGGGTGATGCTTTCATATTTTCTGGTTCTAGTAAGGATTCTGGCTGCTGCATTCTGGACTGACTGCAGTTTGTTTATGCACCTACTGGAACAACCAGACAACAAGGCATTACAATAATCCAACACAGGTAACAAAAGCATGAAAGCTTGATTTTTCTGCATCATGTGGTGATATCATATTTCCTATCTTATGTTTCTAAGATGATAGAAGCTATCCTGGTGATATTATCTACATGAGCTTCAAAAGAAAGCCTGAAATTAATAACCACTTGAAGATCTTTAACAGCTGTACATGGTGTAACTGAAAGACCATCCAGAGTTGTTATGTAATCAGAGTTTACTTCTAGCTGCCTGTGGTCCTAATACTAGTGCATCTGTTTTATCAGAATTTAGTAAAAGATTATTGTTCAACATCCAGTGACTAATGTCCTTCACACATTCCTCAACTTGACTAAACTGGTGTCTCTCATCTGGATTTGCTGACATATATAACTTTGTATCATTAGCATAACAGTGAAAGCTGATACCATGTTTAGGAATAATATTACCCAGAGGTAGCATATATAGAGAAAATAACAACAGGCCTAAAACAGAAGCTTGTAGAACACCAAACTCTGTATAGAATAGTCACCATTTACATTTACAAACTGATGACAATCACTCAAATAAGACCTGAACCAGGACAGGGCTATTCCCCTAACTTCAACAACATTTTCTAGCCTATGAAAGAGAATAGCATGATCAATGGTATGAAAAGCTGCACTGAAGTCAAGTAACACACGCAGGGAGACATGACCTTAATCAGAAGCCAGTAACAGGTCATTCACAACTTTACCCAGCGCTGTCTCTGTGCTATGATAAGGCCTAAATCCTGACTGACAGATTTCAAAAATGTTATTTCTATGCAGGTATGAACATAACTGCTGCACTACAACCTTTTCTAGGATATTGGAGATGAAGGGTGGGTTAGATTTTGGTCTGTAATTAGACAGCAGGCAGGAATCCAGGTTAGTTTTTTTTAACCAGAGGTTTAATAACTGCTAATTTTAATGATTCAGGGACATTGCCAGTACTAAAAGAGGAATTTATCTTTTTTTAAAAGAGGTTTGATTATTTTCAAAAGTATCTGTTTAAGGCAAGTTGTGGGTATGGGATCTAGTATACATGTTGACAATTTTGATGAAGAAACTAGTGAAATGAACTCTATCTCTTGGGGAGGGTTAAAAGATGCTGATAATGTAACTATACTGCCATCTAATTGGTTTGTTATCAGATTGCTTGGGCTTAGATTAATAGTATTAATTTTGTGCCTTATGTTTTCAACTTTATTACTGAAAAAATTCATAGTCGTCACTACTACAAACTGATGGTGTGGGCGCTTCTGTAGTGGTCTTTTTCCTGGTTAGTTTTGCTACCGTATTAAATAAGAATCTAGAATTATTTTTATTATCTTCTATTAGTGAGGAGAAATATTTTGCTCTAGCAGCCCTAAGCACTTTTTTAATAATTTAGGAGACTGTCCTTCTATGCTGTTTGGAACACAACCGGGTTAGTTTCACACCACTTACGCTCTTATTTCTGAGTGGTCAGTTTTAAGATGTGAGTGCAATCATTATTATTTTTTATGTTGGGCTAAACTATTTAGAGTACAAGAAAATGTTGACACTAAGCATTCGGTCACCTGATCAAGCTCAGTGGGGTTGGACAGCGATCCAATTAAAGCTGATAAATTAAAGCTGATAAATTACTGACAAAACTATCTGCAGTAGTTGTTGTAAATGTACATTTGAGGCTGTACTGACAATACGTTAATACGTATTTTGGACGAGGTATGGTAATGGTCTGAGATAGCATCAGACTGTGGAAACGTGACTATATTATGTATATTTTATCCAAATGTTAGTATTAAATCAATTGTGTGACCACCTTCATGAGTGGGTTTTATTACATTCTGATTAACACCTACTGAATCTAGAATAGACACCACTCCAGTTCTCAGGGGGTCTTCTGGATTATCAAAGTGAATATTCAAATACCCAACAATTAAAACTTTGTCTACAGAAATAATTACGCTAGAGATACAATCTGCAAATTCACGAAGAAATTCAGAGTATGGCTCTGGGGATCTGTAAATAATAAATAATGGAACTGACTCTGCAGACTTATTTTTTCCGGTTATGTATGCTATTTTAGTATACAAAACCTCAAATTAGTTAAATGTATGCTGAGATTTGTGTGTGGCGCCTAGATTACTATTATAAATAACAGCGACACCTCCTCGTCTAACAGTTAAACAAGGCTGGTGTATGTAGTTATATCCAGGAGGACTAGCTTCATTTAATTCTACATACTCATCTGGTTTAATCCAAGTTTCAGTTGAACACTGTACATTAAATGCTTGATCAGTAATAATTTTATTTATAATAAGTAATTTAAAATTAAGAGACCTAATATTTAATAGTCCCAGCTTCAGGTCAACAGTCCTGGCTGTGTTATCAGAATTGTTGGAATATTAGAACAGACACAGTCTCAATACGGTGAAACCTAGGTCACGACTCTAAGCAGCTAGCAGACGGTCAGGTTAGCCTGTTTGTCTGCTCCTTGGCCTTGGTTCTGGATTGTCATGGATTAACTAGGCCTGTTCTAAAACTATGTCCTATGGTACAAGAAATGAGAGCAGCACCTTCCCGAGTGGGTTGGATACCGTCCCGCCCTAACAGACCAGCTTTGCCCTCAAAACTTTTCAATGGTCTATAAAGCCCTCATTGTTTTCGGAGCACCACTTGGACATCCAGCAGCTCAGCGACCATAACCTGCTGTAAGTTACATCACCATATTTCATTGAGATGGGGCCAGAGCAGATTATTTCCCATTTCTAGCTGTATTCTGGATTAAAATACTTGAATTCTGGTCTATTTGGACTAGCTTTATTTTGAGAGCCTGATATATGACTGTTATCTGCATAACACAGGCAAAGACAGCATGTTGAGTTATATATTTACATCAGAACTGAGAACTGATCCCTGTAATAGATCTGGGCCAGATTATAAAACCAGTCATGTTCCCAAAAGGTTGGTGTATCTGGTGTGTGGGTGGGGGAGAAAGACTATTTCTCGAGGTGGACAAACTCATAACTAGAAGAGTTTTAGTCAGGTAGGTGACCAGATTGAGAACTCCTCCACAGAGATGTGACAACTTGCAGGAAGGACAACCATCTTAGAAACACACCATCGTTCATCATCATTCAAGAAAATGGATATAATAGTATAAGGATTCTGTAAGGATGCTGTTTCACTCTGGTGTTGATTCATGTGTTACAACGTTAAACTTATCGGGTGTCATTGCTTTACTTACCACAGACATTATATATTGACACTTACATATAAGGCATTTGCACATGTACCCTACATTTAATTGTTTTATTTGTTAAAGCCTTCTGTGGTCTATATAAACTCTTCCCTATTCCACATTGAATGAAAGTTGCTGGACTCTTAAACGTATATGGTTAATTTCATGGGCCCATAAAATAGGACGGAAGATTCTGCTGTTTCTGTTTCTGAACCCAAGATCAAACCTTTTATCTTGAATCTAACAGGAAGGCACTTGGATGTTATAAAAAAACAGATACTGCAGGAGATGGCTTTGGCTAGAGGTTAGGGAACTGGTTCTGTGAGCAGAAGTTTTCTTGTTCAATCCCCTATATGCAGTGCCCTTGATTAAGGCACCTAACCTCCCCAACTACTTCCCAGGCACTATAGATAGGGGCCCGAATGGGTTCAATGCTGAGATAAAATTCCTCTGTGTGCAAGCACAGTAGGTCAATCACTTCACTTTTATGTTCACTACTCACCAACTGGCTAATACCATCCCTAAAGTAAAGCATAGTGTTGTCAGCATCATGATTTCTATAATGGGAGATTTTAAATTAAATACATTTGCAAATATTATTAGCAAAATAAGCTTAAACAGCACCAGAAAAACCGGTACAGATTGGTGGTGGCTTCATACTGGTATGGGGTTTGTTTAGCTGGCATTCCATCACTTAGGTCTACAAACATCTCTGACAGGTTTCCATGTTCTGCATTCATTCTGATGAGTTTGGCCACTTTTAACAGGACCATGCTCAACCACACACATCTAGAGACACCAAATTATGATTAGAGGAACACTCATTTGAGTTTGGGGTTTTGCCATGAACACCTAAGTCACCAAATCTGAGCGTAATCGAACACATCTGGGATGTGCTGTGGAACACACAAATCCTACACCTCAGAATACAAAATAATTCTGGACCGTTTTGCAGAACGGATGTGTTCATTACCTAGAGAATATTTCTGCAAGTTTTGGAGTTCATACCACGTGTGGGACCTACCAATTGTTATACTGGTGTACTAGTTTTTCTGGTCCTTCAGTGTAGATTTAGAGATGTGAAGGGTCTTTTCAGACTGCCACAAGCCACTAGCTATCTGTGTTAATTAGCTACTATTATACCGTCAAAAAAACATATAAAGTCTTAGCTGTGTACGTAATAATAGAGTCAGTCAGTCATTATCCTATCTGCTTAGTTTTTTTCCAGAGTCCATGTGTTTTTTGGGAAGTGGGAGTCCCTAACAAAAACTCACGTGGACAAAGGGAGAACACACCTAACTCCTCACAGACAGGGACCAGAGCAAGGTTCGAACCCACAACCCCTGAACTCTGGATCTGTGTAGAACACACACACACTATCTGTGAAAATTGTTTAAATTTGCACCTTTTTCTAAGTATAACACAATTATAGCAGATTATTTATATTGTAATCAGATTCACCCAAACGAGTCTGGTTCCTTTCAAGGTTTTTTCCTGTTGTGATCACAGGGAGTTTTTCTTTACCAGCATCGTCTCTGACTCATCACCTCCTTTACCCTTACTTTACTGCATGCAAAGGTTAAAAGCATGTACATTGTGTAAAGTCCTACATCATGTGTGTGTGTGTGTGTGTGTGTGTGTGTGTGTGTGTGTGTGTATATGCACAGGAAACAAACTTGGAGCTATTTGCCATATGAAGCAGTACATGTGGAATTTTACTGCATGTTTTTTTTCTCAGCATTAGAAAACAAACATGTACGCACACGTATGAATCAGCTGGTCACCATGGAAACAAACACGCACACACATTCCCCAAGAGACTGTGTACCACAATACTACAAGGACAGGTTATGAGTGACAACACTCTAAATGTGGGGTGTGTGTCTGTGATCATTTATGCCTGTGATTCAGCATCCTCCATCTCCCTGTCAGTCTCCACCCCTCATATACCGTATATCTCTTATATATAACCTGTTCTTGTTAAAGTACAGACCTCTCTCTTGCTGTTTCTTTTGGTTTGCCTGTGTCTCTCTTTTGCCCTCATTCTGTCCTTTCTCTTTAGCTCTGTCTTTCCATCTTTCTAACACTCTATTGTCTATTCTGTCTCTTTCCCTGTTCTCTCTCTCTCTCTCTCTCTCTCTCTCTCTTTCTCTCCTACCCTCACTCACCCGCCCTCTCTTTCTCTCTCTCGCTCTCTCTCTCTCTCTCTCTCTCTCTCTCTCTCTTACTTTCCCCTCACTCCTGCTTACACACACATTCTCTCTCGCTGTCTCTGTCTCACACACAGTAGACCGTGGAGCTCTGCACTACATATTAAAGAAGATCTCACTGCTGAACCGGTGTGTGATGGAGTTCATCACACTCCTTCTTCCTCTCCTCATCTTCGTTTTGGAAAGAGTGGTCGCGACTCCTGCAACCTCTGACCCTGATGTGAGCCCAACAATCCGCACAGACCCATGTGAGGGACAACCTTGTCTAAACGGAGGAGAGTGCACACCTGCAGAGGGAGAAGAGCAGAAGTACATCTGCACATGCGGCGCACAATTCACTGGACACAACTGCCAGGTGTGTGTGTGTGTGTGTGTTTGTGTGTATGAGTGTGTGCATGTTCATGTGCTGTCTGTAAGATGTGAAGAGGAGAGTGTTGCTGTGGCAACAGGACAGAAAGGAAGCGTGTGTGAGTGTGTGTGTATGCATGTTTTTTCACCCATTGACCCATTTACAGTGAGAGAGTGTTAAATTATCTTTCCTTTTCTTTTTGACTCTTTTTTTCTTTATTTCAAAAAGATTGTTTTTATTTAAAGGTTTAATTAATCATCATTGTTCCTGGTCATTTTATAACTATATATAGGTTTAACACACATTAAAAGCAGAACATATTCAAAATAGATGCAGTTGTCTACCAAAATAAGCGAAGCAATAATGTGTGTGTTTCTAAATCCAGTCCATAAGTACGCTGAGGATGATGGGTAAGATATAAAATAACCTTATCTAATCTAAGATAATAAGGTAAGATATAAGATATGTAAATGAGGGTTTTGAGTCTGCCAATTGTTCCTGATGAGTTTGGATCTCAGTGAGACTCCCCCAGGATTAATCTCATCCACAGAATGACTTTTCATCCTCAGTAAATCACACTGCGGGATATAAATGAACACATTTCCACTGACACAGGTGCTGTATTTCTGGCCCTATATATAAATGTCCCAAATTACATATTCATTAAAGAACAAGCACAGAAACAGCAATGCCTTGCTGGCTTCCTTGCTTCCAGCTTGCCTGTTTTTTTTCCTCACATGCTTATAATAGATTGTGAACAGATAGACATGAAACACCTCAGTGTTACTGGCAGAGATGGATCTCAGTGTCAGTATGTCTATAATCCTAGCCCACCTGAATATAAAGCCATACTGTATTAGTGAAAATGTTTCAGCAGATGCTGATAAGATAAATGGCGATCAGAATGGATAAGCTGAATGTCTACATCAGGGGTGTCTAGTTGTATCCGGAAAGGGTTGGTGTGGGTACACTTTTTTATTCCGGTAGAGGCCACACCAGGCAGTCATACTGAAAGCCACAACTGACTAATTAAACAGGTGCTAGATTCCCCATCTTCGCCCACTCCGGTTCTTTCTGGATAAGATTGGACACACCTGATCTATAGCTTGCTGAAATCGTTTCGCAGTAAATCGTCATGTGTAAACACAGGAAGAAATTTTGACTATTCCTTACATCATCGGTCATCGGTCCTATCTGCAAAAGGACAATCTGATAATGAGTGGGTTAAAACCAAAACCTGGCCCTCTGCGGATAAAACAGACAACCTCTGTCTCATACCAGGCAGTGCAGTCAAAGCCTTTTGTGAAACACATCTAATAATAGACACAAACGAAATTACTGGCTGTGTAGTTACAATTACATCGGCTCTCAGTAACCAATAGCAACTCATAGGACAAGCGTTACGTCTGACTATGGGCAAAAAAACGAACCGAAAGCTGTAGTCACAATAATCTGAGTAGTTCATTAATTGAGTTTATTGTTTGTTACCTGGTTTAACAGTCAGACTTGATATCTTGTGTTTGTTTCATAGATCTACCTATGATTTTGCATTGCATTGTCCTGTTTGTACTGTCTACAGGGTGAGTCAAAAGTCATAGGGACACATTGGAAAAACTTGCCCTTGATTCAATATGGCTCCAGACATAGGCTAAAACGTAGGCCTCATTCACCCATTATTTGCTGGGGTAATCAGATATGTCATTTCCTATTTCGTTTCTGAAATAAAACATGTCCTGAATTTTGACTCATGCTCTATCGCGTATTAAATGTTACGCATTGTTATGTTTACAAACCGTGTTTGATTTACTCAATTATATTTGTATAGTATTATATGCTAATATATTTGTGCATTATACTGTATATAAATATACACTCATTGTAATCTTTGATCGGGACACCTAAACCTCTACTCTTTTATGCAATTATGTCATAGCAGCACAGTGCATCAAATCATGCAGATACTGATCAAGACCTTTAGTGGATGCTCCCATTAAACATCTAAATGGTCAGATCTGTACATGGTATGGTTGTTGGTCCCAGGTTTGAGTATTTCCTGGGAACTCTGGATTGAGTATGTCCTGGGATTTTCACACAGTCTCTACAGTATGTGTGTGTGGAGGCTATGGAGGATGAAATGTCTTGTTGATTAAAAAAAAAGATCATTTACAGCATTTGGCAGACACTTTTATCCAGAGCGACTTACAAGGTTACTGGTATTACAGGTAGGCCAACGTAGTGTTAGGAG
>JAOVVF010000032.1:9083240-9096506 GCA_028565595.1 Duopalatinus emarginatus | reverse complement strand
GTCCTAACGTAGCACATTCATAACTTTACACGGCTCTCTGTATAAAGCTAGGAGGATATGTTGGAGATTGAGCTAGCCCAGGTAGTTAACGTTAACTAAACGTTGATGTGGGAAGTTAACACTCTACCTACATTAACCAGTTAGTTTGACTCTGAGCCTCTGTGACCAACTGTGCATTACTAAAATACATAATCATTAAAAATAGCTGATATGAGAAAACACACATAGTTTACCTGTTTGTCAGTCGGCCGGGGTGTGTAGAACGGCCTGAGTGGGCGGGGCTTAATTTCAACAGCCAAGAGCTGTCTAGATCCCGCCCAAGCGTAAAAATAGGTCCAAAAGTTTTGCGCAGCAAAATAGGAAATCCACACAGCAAAAAGGGAATCCGCACAGCAAAAAGGGAAATCTGTGCAGCAAAAAGGAAATCCGTAACCGGATCTAAGGTTTTCCGCACCAATAACTAAAATCTGTAACCCATAAATGAGATTTTGTAATTGAGAATGCGCGGATTTTGATTTTTGATGTGCAAAACTTTTGATCCTATTTTGACACCATACACTAGGGGGCAGTGAGCACATATGCCCAGAGCGGTGGGCAGCCACTTTATCCGCAGCGCCCCGGGAGCAGTTGGGTGCCTTGCTTAAGGGCATTTCACTGCAGGTGAAATTCAGGTCTTTTGCTGCTTTGAAATGTATCTAGGATATACATACCTGCATATGTCCTTACTATCATTCTTCAAGCTTACCTTCCTTCCTCCCTTACATTCACAATCACCTGTAACCACTGCTTATAAGTCATGCAGTTATATTAAAATAATTAACTCAAGGTTGCCCCACCTCCAACCAAAAAAAAACAAAGGAATCTCCCATTCAACTTGAAGTGGTCTTTCCAATGATGAGTTCCTTCCCTGTTTACAGACTGATGTCAAATCAACACATCTGTGCACAGCATCAAAACTAAACTAACTGCACATATCTGCACCTTAGATTTTTATCCCAGATTTAATCATAGCCAGTTCCTATTCACCAAGCATCTCTACAATATCATACAAGAACTACCAACCACTGAGGAAGGACTACTGACCAGAAAAGGCAGCCTTTCACATGCTGACAATAAATGCTGCTTATGCAACGTCATTGGGGTGGTGTATTCAGAAGAATGTACTCCCACCCACATCTTTATGTATGAGCTCACAGATGCCCATTATTTGTTATCCCTGTGATTGATGTGGAAGAGTATACAACCTCTCCCTTCCTCTGTCCCTGAGAATATAGCCAATTTTGCTCTCTGGAGTCCTGGTCATAGATGGCTGTGGCATTATTAGGATTCAGTTGAATTAAATTCAGTTTTATTTGTACAGTGTTTTTAACAGTGGAAATTGTCCCAAACAGCTTTACAGAAATAATGGAATGGGTTATACATTTATAGAAAATTTATCCCTGATGAGAAGCCGGTGGAGACAGTGGCAAGGAACAACTCCCTAAGAGGGTAGAAACCTTGAGAGGAACCAGACTCATAAGGGAACCCATCTTCACTTGGTTGATATGGATAGTGTGATTATGAATAAAAAGTGCAAGTAACCAGTGAATTAATTATAGTTATAAGTCTGTAATCTGATTCATGGTTTCTACTTTTGTGGTGTTCTATGGACTGTCTATGTCCATGGGTCAGATGAGACTCCAAGAAGATATAGAGGGGTCACCAGAGTGGATCAGGTAGGTTTCAGGAGCAGGAGCAATCAGAAATTGGGGTCACTGGTATCTCCTGGTGCCTCATCTGTATTAGGTTTAGGAGTATACTCATTACTCATCTCAGTTCGCTGGCTAGCTTGTTGCTAACAACAGACAAAAAATGTTGGCATCAATGATTTTTTCCCACCTGAAGTGGAACATGTCATCCTTCCAACCTGGAAATGATCACCATATCCATGTCTAGAGTATATTATTCTTCTCATACTATAGCAATTTGCCAGTCATTACAATGTCTATTAATGTACAAATGCCTGACAATTTAATGGAAAAAACATAATTCTGTTATTCCGTGGGGGCATTTATTTAATAATTGACACTGTTTGAGTCCATTTATCCCCTTAGAGTGAAACATCACAGCAAATCAATACAAAGTGCTTCTGACTGATCACACTTATCCTATGATATAATGTCTCATGGCCGCACTTTCTTTCAGGATGACTCCACCCCAATGCACAGGACATGAGAGTTCATTAAATAGTATGATGATGATAGTGTTTGTGCTACACAACTCCGGGGATCTAAAGTTGTGGGTTCGAGCCTCGCTCTGTTCTCTGTCTGTGAGGAATTAGGTGTGTTCTCCCTGTGTCTGTGTTTTCACCCGGTGCTCTGGGTTTTGCCCCACCTCTTGAAAAAACGTGATCTTTGTATTGGATCTGCTAAATTGCCCTAGGTGTGAGTGTGTGAGGTATTCCTGGCTTTCCCCTCAATGATTCCGATTCTATCAGCTGTGTTTTTCTGTGTATGCTTGTGTGTGTGTTTGTTCCTCTCAGTGTTTCACCTGACCACAGACTTTCTTTCATCTAGGGACAGAAATAGATATCAGTGAAAATGTGCATCTGTGAATCAGTGAGGTGTGTGATGGAAGGGCGTGATGTGTGTAAGCGTGTGTCTGTATCTCTTCATCTGTTCCTTCAGCCTCCACTTCTTCTGGAGTGTCTGTTTCTTAGCAACCGCATGACCTGTCTCCATGACATGTCTCTATGGCACCCTCTTTTACATCAGACACACACACACACACACAGATGGTGATGGTTTATCATGGCTGAGACAATGTTTCTCCTGCGTTCAGACAGGACGTAATGCTGCTTCTGTTGCCCTAAACACACACACACACACACACACACACACACACACACACACACACACACACACACACACACACTTACTAATTTGGCTCTTTAACTGAATGCACAGTGCAAACTACATTACTGTAAATGATGGCATGCTATATTTGTGTAGATTATTTAATTAGGCACACACACACACACACACACACACACACACACACACGGATGGCGCCCTGTCATTCCTGTCTTGTGGCCAGTGATTCCAGGTAGGCTACAGACAAATGGCAAATGACTGACTGACTGATTATGCCTATATTATATTAAATTGTATTGTATTGTATTGTATTGTATTGTATTATCAGTTACACCAGAATGAAGTCAAAGTGTGATCTCTGTGACTTGTTGCTCAGGAACAGCTGATCTCCCTGGATTTTCACACAACAGTCTCTCCAGTTCACACAGAATGGTTCAAAAACAAAAGATGCATTGAGCCTTGGTGATAAAAGAAGTCAGAGGATTGGTTCAAGCTGTAAGGAAGGACATATTACTTCAAATAACCACTCTGTGCAGCTGTGGAAAATCATCTCAGAATGCACAAAACATCTGACCCTGAGGTGCATGGATTACAAGAGCAGAAGACACCACTGAGTTTCACTCCTGTGAATCATGAACAGGAATCTAAGGCTATCATAAGCTCGTTCCATCTGGACAGTTAAAGATTAGGCAAAAATTCACCTGGTGTATGTCCAGTCTTCAAACAGTCAATTTTCTTCTGCTGTTGTAGCTCATCCACATCTTGGTTTGAGACACTGTGTGTTCTGAGATGCTTTTTCCACTGTCAATGCTTTTAATTTGAGTTACTATATACTTAAGATGATACAGTTTTATTTGGGAATTAGATGTCTTGGAGAATCTGAAACAGTTTTTCTGGAGGGACTGACCGTCACACTTCTTCCTTTATTTTTTTATATCTTATTTAATAGGTTGCTTTCTGTAACATTATTATATTTATTATTATTATTATTATTATTAAAACAAGCGTAGCGGATGAACGGATAAAAAATTCCAAAATCTGTATGTCAGAACACTTCTCCTAAACATTCCGCACGTTCTAGTCTTTGTCCCGTGTCGATATCTCGAAAACTGTACGAGGAGAGAGTGACGGAATATCAGGTGGAATAATAATAATAATAATATTTGGAAGAACAATATAGTGTTGCTTCCCACAAGACCTGCTGTTATGGAAATGCTCTGACCAAGTCTTGTAACCATCAAAAATGGGCCCCATGTCCAAATCAAACAGACCCTTATGCGTGCCCATTTTTCCTGCTTCCAACACATCAGTTCCAACAACAGAATGTTTACTTGATTTTCAATAATTATAATTTTATTTGCAAAACAATACAGACAATAATTTTGCAGACAAATTATCACTGTCAGTATGATGTAACAAGGTTTTAGGAAGTCGTTTTGTTAGCAAGATATACTATAAACCATAAAACCACATATAAATATAATTTTAATTACATAAATTCCAAAAAAAAATTGTCATCCTTGTTTGTACTTCACCTGTCATATTTTTCTATGGGGAAAACTGAAAATCATTCAAGAGAAACGAGACAGGTTGACGTTGAGTCTGTATGAATTATAAATTTCAGTGTGAGTCTCTTACATTCATGGTCTATTTCCAGTGGCCTTTGTTGATTGTTACTGCCCCTTCATATAGGTCTCAGCCATATTATTATTATAGAGAAAGATTGGGAAAAATCTGAATTGTAGGGTATATTACATCACAAATGTGAACAATCACCAAGTAATTAAAAAAATACTTTGTACTAGAACCCAAGCAATAGAAAGCTCTTTACATCCCTGAAGTTCCTGGATGTTTTTGTGTCTCTCAATTTCCTTTGAGATCACTCTGATCACGCCCTCAACAGAAGCACACAGCCTTGGAGTAGTTATTGACAACCAGCTTTCTTTCACGGTTCATGTCACATTCATGCAGTTTTCTCCTTTACAACATACAGATAATTTGAGTTTCTATCAAGGGAGGCCGCACAGGTATTAGTTCAGTTTTTTTTTTGTCATCTTAAGACTAGACTATTGCAACTCCCTCCTGGAAATGATTCACCAACTAATCCCCTACAATGATCCAGAATGCAGCAGTTTGCCTTTTTTGACCTTCCTATGCTCAGCCATGTCACACCCTTGCTGTGAACGCTTCACTGGCTTCCTGTAACAGCCCAATCAAATATAAAACCTTATGCTGGCCTACAAAGCCAAAAATGGTCTATGTCCTCCCTACCTGATAGCAGCGGTCAAAATCAGATGCTTACCCAGAGCTTATGATGCTTCAAGTATGGCCAGATGTTACCCACCATTATCCAGGACACATGGGACACAAATATCCAGACTTTTCTTTGTCTTGGCTCGAAGGTGGTGGAACGAACTCCTCCGAAACCGCAGAATCACGCGCTGTCTTCAAAATGCACATCAAAGACCCACCTCTTTTGAGAGCATTTTAATGAGCACTGACCTATTTCACTACCTTTGCACTTAAAGCAGTTACTGTCTTGTTCTGTTCACAGGTTTTGCATAGTATTATGGTTATAGGGCTTGTTTTGCTTGTAGTATTAGTATTAGGCACTGCATTGCTCATTTCTGGCAGTATCCTAGCTTCAAGTACTTTCTATTCTGGTCTATCAGCACTAGCTTCATATATTCTTAGTTAATGACTAAGCACTTTTGTAAGTTGGATCTGGATAAGAGCGTCTGCTAAATGCCACAAATGTAAATGCAACCCAGTAAATCAATAGAGACAATGTGTAGATCACAGTACACAAAAGGGCATCATTTAAAGTTCTTGGATGTGGAAATTGCATCTACAAACCAATTACACCTTCAGAACATAAAGGAGATGATGTTAACAGAAAATCGTTAATGTTCGTGACCTTCAACAAAAAATTTTGGAACTTGCTGTTCTCCTCCATTAAGATCCCTTGTGAAGCTTCTCACATCAGCACAAATGCAGAAGCCAAATGATGAAGCCTATGTATGACTAAAGTATTTTTTTAGGAGTCTACACTATACAACAAATTTGATCAGGATAGAGGCCTGTTGCACTTTTTATATGTGGACTGACCCTGGCCTACTGCAGAATGAGGGTTTAAATGAGCACAGGGATCCTTAAGGTTGCAGGGCCTCAATGTCACTGGGCATGTAACATATAATGGCATGTGTGGTATTGAACAACATTGCCACCATAAGTGGAGAGAGACACCCTGGCATAATCCAGATACATAATGAAGGGAATCCTCACCTCCATCTAGCTGACCAATCACTATTTCTCTGATTAGCTGCTACATTACCACACTATCACCCATCTGCGCTTTAACAATATGAATTAAAGACAATTTAATTTCTGTTTGGATTTCTTTATTTCCTGTAAATAAAAATATAGACAGACCTAAGGACACTGATTACTCAAAACTGCAGGAGGCTCAGTTACTCTAACACCACCACCAATCATGGAGAGATGGCATCATATCAGTGTTCAGACAGTGAAGGGATCAGTCCACAGTTTATGGATTAGAAATGTGTTCATGTAAATTAAATTGGGATACATTTGGAAGGTTGTTGACTCTGATGAACTTCGTCCGGGAATTCTATAAGTTATAGGCCGGCCACTGTTCAGCTACAGAGCAGGGTCGACTCCTCTGCCTGTTTAAAAGTGGTGGTTGTGGTGGAGGTTGTGGTATACCTCCTGTGTTATGAGTTTTCTTCCTACTCGTACTCCTACTGAGCCATGCCTAGGTAGGCTACAATAAAACTCATCCACATTGTATTACGTATTTCATCTTGATTTGCTGATATATGTGTCTGACCTCACTTGGATTACACCTAGACTGAGTAAAAATGGAGTGGTGTGTTAGACAGTAATTGTTCATCATCATCATCAAAATACCAACTGAGGATGTATTTTCCAGAAAAGTATACCAGTGGGTGTCTCTACATTAGGGGCCGGTGGGGCCAGGTTTCACCAGAGGTCTCTGTGGAGCAGTGTACAGAATGATCAGTAATTCAGTGTAAAAAGAAATACATATGTATTCTTCTATTTCTTTATTATATTTATTTATGACAAATGATCTCACTCTCGCTGTCTGATACATTTCAAACATTTTCCTGTACCTGATGTGTAAATCCAGTACTTCCGCTAACAGTGTTCATTGGTAAACCATTGGGGCCTCAGTCTTACCAAGTGATCAATTCAAAACAGTTGTGTGAATGTGTGACTAATAATAATAGCTACTAATAGCAAGACAATATAATGAATGAATGAAGTCGACAATTTATTTAAAGTGAAGTTAAATTTGAATTAATTCATGAATTGGTGGATTTGGTAGACAGAAAGGTTATCAACAAGTTTGTCCAGTTGAAAGTTTGTCATGCATTTTTTCTGTCCGAGCAGTAAACGTCACTGGAGAGTCAGTTTTGATGATCACAAGCTGTGTTATTTTAGCTGTAGGTTAAGGCACAGAAAGTATTGGGTTTCTATACTGCTTAACTTTGGGTATGTTATTACAGTTGCAAACCACAGTGTTCATGTACTGCTTGATAACTCTGGATTTGTAATGTGATTCTGTGTAGTAAGGTAATATACCATTTGAACTCCTGCTTCATATGTATTTATAGGTATATGTATATATATGCATACGTACATTTGTTATTTCATTGATAAGGTGTGTTTGTGTTTGGATTCATTGAGCCAGTAGGTTTGTATGTAGTTTCTCTGACATGTCTGTGTCAGACACACCACTGTTGGGTTTTCCTTTAATTTTTTACCCACCTGTATCTGTCCTGCTCCAAGACATGTCCAGTGCTCTACCAGCTGACCCTCTTTTAGTATGCTGAAAAGATGATGCTTTATACATCTATCTTCTAGTTTCTCTTATCTCTATCTGTCTCTTGAATTTTCTTTGTAGTACTTATCCGACCCCTGCGCCAGTGACCCCTGTCTCCATGGTAACTGCACACGTGAAGGTGGAGAGTTTGTGTGTGTGTGCACTGACGGGTATACAGGACTCAGGTGTGAGCAGCCACCCTCAGCCTTTGACCTTGTTGACTCCAGCTGGGACTTGGCAGCCACTCCAGCAACCACTACTCAACCGTCTCAACCGATCACAGAGCTCAGTGACACTGAGGCCCCACCCACTTTACAACCATGGCAACCAAAGCCTGGACAGAGAGTGATAGCGATCCAGTGGGAGGAGCTCCAGGTGTGTGCGTATGTGTGTATCCAGCAGACATTTACTTATCGACTTTAATTACAAGCGTGTTTGTGTGTGTTACAGATCACTGATGGAGCAGAGTGTGTGAGCATCGCAGGGACTGAGCCAGCTGGAATGGTGACAGTTTCCATGGAGATTGCAGAGGGAACTGCAGTAAAGTAAAGATCTGTCTCAGTGTTATATAATGGACTTAATAATGAAAATCATACATCTAATTGACTGATGACTGTGACAGAGTGTCCTGACCAGCCAGAGACAGTTGTTAGAACAGAGTTTCAATCTAATCTATTGTCATTTTATTAGTTGGCAACTACACGGTTAATGTCAAGCCATAAGATTACTTATCAGCATATTAAATTCCCATTAATTGTGTCCATGGTAGTGAAAATTGTGTAATTAGGGTCAGTAAAGTCTAGGTACAGAATAGAGTCAGGATAATTGTAGAATAAAAAAGCAACCAAGTCACTAAGTGCCCTATAATGAATTATAAATAACATACCTGACGTTTATAAACAAAACCCCCAAAAAAACAGTTCCATTAAGCTGGAATGAGTCATGACAAAGATCAAGTTCGTCATAGTCAGACAGAGTTCTTTCCCAAACTGTTACCACAAAGTTATAAGAGCACAATGGCCTAGCATGTTCCAGCATGTCAGTTCCCCTTGTGGATGTGGTCTTTTATGACTGGTGTGAGTCCTGACCTCAGCCCCACTGCATACCCTCTGAATAAATTTGGACTGCCACCTTCACACCAGCTCTTTCTCACCTGGGGCCAGAAGTGGCCTTGTGGTTACGGAACTGGCCTTGTAACCGGGTTTCATCCTCACAACAGACAAGACATAAATCAAGTGGCCTTTAAGCAAGGCACCTAAACCCCACAACTGCTCCCCATGTGCAGTCATTCTGGGCTGCGGGCGAGTGTGTTCACTTGCTCCTAGTGTTCACTAGTGTGTGTCACATTATTCTGTGTGCAAACTGGCTGAATGAACACAAATCCTCACAACATCTCACCGTCTTTAGAAATCTAGTGGAAAACCCTACCTGAAGAATGGAGGTTATTATGGCAGCACAGACGGGACCTACTTCTGATTAATGCCTATAATTTTCGATTGGGGTTTATTTTAAGCTCATATGGATATGCTGATCTGGTGTCCACATATTTTTGGCACTATACTACATATTATATAAAGTATAATTATTAATTTGCTTACATGATTAGCCTCTTGAATACAGATGTAAACCAAGAGAAAGAGACAGAAAAGGTTATTACAGGTCAGTGAACAGTGATATGTGCCTGTGTGTAGGTTGGTTCTGAACATTAGCGGGGCTGCAGCATTGTGGCGGGTTGGAGCTCTTGGGTTTGACCGGTGTTCGGTATCTGATGGCATGGTCGTTTGGTTCCAGCAGGACTCCAATGGCCTCGTAATCTCTGATCAGTTACTGCCACTTGGACAGAACTACTTCATCAGTAAGAGAGTCTAACAGTACTGTTTAGCATTCATTACTGTGTGGAAAGCCAGTGGGTATTCTTAGGATTGTGTGTGTGTGTGTGTTTGTGTAGCTGTGCTGCGCATTGGAGCCCCATCCGGACTGGAGGTCACTCTCAGATTACAGTTCACTGTAAAGTCTACTAGCTGCATGGAGCCAGGTAGCAGCTTCAGCGACCCAGAATGCACTGGGAGAGGGAAGTGCGTCACACAGTCTTCTGTGGTAAGGGTTAACACAGATGCTGCATACTGCTGATGAAATAATATGCCACTGGAAATTATCGTTTGGAATATATGGTGTGTGTGTGTGTGTGTGTGTGCTGCAGAGCACATTTTATTGCCAGTGTGATGTTGGATACTCTGGCATCTTCTGCGAGGAATTTGACGCATGTTACACAAACCCGTGTGAAAACAACGGGACCTGCAGTGACATCGCACAGAGACATGAGGGGCATGACTACACTTGTACTTGTCCACCAGGTGTGTTTGTTAGAATTACTAGAGTGTGCAGGACCATGGTTAAAGCCTGGGTATATGTAATTCATGATGCAAAGTGTTTATCGATTCTTTTTTTGCCTGTGTGTGTGCTACAGGGTTTGAAGGTCAGAACTGTCAGTCTTGGGTAAATCACTGCGCCTCCAATCCCTGCAACAATGGAGCAACATGCACAAACACTCTGAACGGCCCACAGTGCACCTGTGCAGATGGTACACAGTCCAGACTGTATATATGTTCTCATTAATGAATGGTGGTGTATGAGCAATTATATGACATTCCTACCTACAGGCTGATTGGTTACAGCAGCAAAATTAACAGCGCTGTTTTAACCTACCTACTAGCCCTTATGGAATGTTAAAAAAACCTATAACATGGTGGAAATAGCTGGAATGATTCAACATTGATTCACTCTTTGATTCAGTAGAGTGACGCATACATCCCATCACTACTTAGGATGGACTTGGTTAACTGAAAAACACTGACTCAGCTATAAAACACTGCCGGGACTGTTCCAAAATAATCTTCTTCTATAACACCTATTTTAATCCCTAGTGAGAATGAGCATCTCATATTAACTCCGTCCTGATTTATGCTCCCTTTCTGTCTCTTGTACTTCCCAACTGTGTCACCTAGTTGCTTATTTTAATCTTCCCTTCGTATGCCTTTCCCCAGAGAAGCCATGGCCTCAGCAATAATAAAAAAAAATCTCAATTTGCAGTTTTACTGAATCTCTCTCTCTTTCTCTCTCTCTCTTTCTCTGCCTTTCTTACACACACACATCCTGCAGGTTATAAAGGAAATGTCTGTGAAGTAAGAGTTGACCCATGTGCTTCTGGTCCATGTCACAATAATGGGACATGTTATCTGCAAGCTGGTGGACAGGGCTTCAGCTGCACCTGTCCTCCAGGGTTCACTGGACACACCTGTACTCAGCTCGTTGATTTTTGCTCACTCAACCCATGTGCACATGGTGTATGTCGCAATGTTGGCACAAGCTATAGATGCCTGTGTGTGCCAGGTAAGACACACACACACACACACACACACACACATACGCACTAATGATTAAACTGGCTTCATCCAGGTGCCATGGGGCAGCCATTGCCTAGTGGTAAGGGAAACACTCTCATGACTGGAAGGTGCTGGGCTCAATCGCCTGCACAGGGCAAGACATGACTGAGGTGCCCTTGACCAAGGCACCTAACCCAAGGCACCTATTGATGGGTTAAATGCAGAGGCCACATGCCTCTGTGTGCAAGCAGAGTAGGCAAATAGTTCACTTTAATTAGAAATTGGGGCCCAAACTTGACATTTGTTGACATTTTGATAACACCATTTGACATGATAATCATTATCTTACTAAACAATGATATGTTAATATTGCTTACTATGAACTGTGTGTTAAAGGAGACATATACCAATGTCACACAACTTAATCTGATTCCCTGGGGTCTTAATGAAATGTCTGCAACATTCTCAAAAAGAGCTCTTTCCAAATGCTCAGTTTCAGGTGTCTGTTGCTTTAAATGATAATAAATCACTGCTCACTTCGTCCCCCTTTGTCACAGGGTGAGCCTGTAGGCATATTACATAGATGATGTTGCTGAAAAAGCAAGGTCAAATATGATGTCTGACTTGTCCACTATTTTGCATGCCTGAAGACCGTTTTGTCTGGATAAATAGAAATATAATGTTTCCATTTCTCAGTTAATTCTAATGAGTTGTTTTTAAAATTACGTGCTTATGATCTACATGGAGTACAAAAAATGTTTATCTCCAATTACGTTCAATCTTGTTAGGCTAAAATCACTGCTAGACACTGATGTAATATGTAAATGATGTTCTCTTGGTACCATATACAGGAAATACAAAATGACTACAAAATGACTATAATGTAATATTTGTATGCTAACTAGCCACTAATTAGAAACTAAAAATCTGTAGTATGTATGTTAGGGTGTATGTAAAAATTGCCAAAAGAGTGTAATTACACAAAGCAACACTGATACAAACTCTGTGTCTTCTTCCTGTTTTTTTTTTCTCAGGTTATCATGGGTTGTACTGTGAGGAGGAGTATAACGAGTGTCTCTCTGCTCCATGTCTAAATTTTGCTACCTGCCGGGATCTGATCAATGCCTATGAATGTGTGTGTACGCCACAATATACAGGTACGCAATTATATCTCTGCTTTACAGTAATCCATTTTTAGTGTTTACACACATGCCTTACAGTACTGCATCATTACTGTAGCGGTCTGTATGCTACGACTTCCTGTGATGTGTGTATTTTTCGTAGGGCGACACTGCGAGATTTATAAAGATCCATGTGCGAAACTGCAGTGTCAAAATGGAGGTCAATGTGAAAGACAGCGGAACAATGCAACCTGTGTGTGCACACCTGGATACACAGGTGAGTACTTTAAAATATGTATGTGTGTGTATGTGAGGGCTTGTGAGCTTTACCTGCCCCTGTTTTTCTTTCCTAAGGTGAGAACTGTGAGACTGACATAAATGAGTGTGAGAGCAACCCTTGTCATCATGGTGGCACCTGCATTGACCAGACTGATGGCTTTACCTGTCACTGCCCTCCTGGCTGGGTGGGTGGGGCCTGTGAGATCCGTGAGTTAAAACTTTAACTTGAATATTCTGATTCATAGTCAGACAAGGCACACCAATTCTTAGAGTGAGGGTGAATTTTTAAAGCTGTATTACAAATTAGTTGATTATATTTCTGCATTAAACAGAGGAGTGTAACTCTTAATATAATGCAAAAGTGGTCGATTCAAAAGATTATAGATAGGTATGGTAATATTTCATTTTAGACATGAGTAAAAAAAATTTTTTTTTAATTGTCTTTGCATTAATTCGTCAACTGAACGTCAAAAGGCATGTTTGTAAATCTCGTATTTAAAAGGTGAGATTTTTAAAAGTAAAATTTTACCATAAAGCAATAAATTGTAAAGTGAATTGTGCACTGTAGCTAGAAAATGAAAATAAGCCATTGTTATATTCAAATCTGAAATGTAGTAATCCTATGTGAAAATTTGGTAGAACAGCATATCTTGAGAAATATAGGTTGCATATAGACAGTTAAAAACAGTTAAAAACTGCTGGGACAAGAGAAAATGGTAAGTGCTACAGCATACTGAAATCTCACTTTACAAAAGTATTTTAGA
>JAOVVF010000032.1:9043587-9061365 GCA_028565595.1 Duopalatinus emarginatus | reverse complement strand
CTTTGGGGATTGTAGTTCTTTTTTCTGTAGTTTCAAGGCGGGCGCTTTGTCGCCCTCTCGTGGCCGTGGACGTAACAGGAATAAAGTACTATGGAAATGTGTTTGCAAGAACCTAGTCAAAGACAAGGTGCTCAGAAATTGTGTTTTATTCTGCTTATTCAGCAATTTGCCAGGAACTTTTTAAACTTTTTAAAAATGTATTAACGAATGAATGAATGTTTTTAATATGTCTTTGTACAGTTATAGTGTTAATACATTTCACTGTTCAACCGAATGAAGAAGATCTATAAGTTAGTGTATGACATAACGGACTATTTGATTGCTTGATTTGATTGGTTAGAATTATATTTCTTAGTGGCATTTTGCTATTGTAATATATTATTATTTATAATTATGCAAATATAGAATACATGACACTTAAAGTTGTTTTTAAGATGTAGGCATAAATATTTATTATTTTTACAGGTTTGCTACCAAACTGGCAGTAAAATGGTATTGTTGCATTAAATACGTTTTTAGTTACTAAAAAAAGAATTCAAATTATAAATTATTTTTATTCAAACAATTGTAAACAAAATGTAGTCATTAAAATCTAATTATAGTCAGTAATTGCTAGAAAAATCCCAATCATAGCCAGTACATCTCAGGCAAATGTTTTTCACTATCAATATTTTTCCGATTGATGGCTTGCTTGCCATACAACTGCATATAGCATTTCTAGTAGGAATCCACCAAGTTTGAAAGGGTCAATAAGCAGGTAATGGAGTTTAGAGTTTTTACTGGGGACACTTTGGTTTTCTCCCTTTTCTCACTATATTTTATCTATTTTACCCAGATGTCTGCTATATGTAGTGCCTTTGCTCTAGAACGCGCTCTATGGTGGTTCTGTAGTGGCTACTCTAGGGTGGAGGTGGCCAAACAACTATACATACACTATATGGCCCAAGGTTGTACATTCATACTGTACCTATAGCCAAATGTTTGTGGACACCTGACCATCACACCCATATGTGGGTCTTCCCCACACTTATGCTACAAATCTGAAAGCCCACAATTGTATAGGATGTTCTAGTATGCTGTAGCTTTACACATTTTCTTTGGAGCTAAGAGGCACAAACATATTCCAGTATCTAAATATATCAGTGCACAGAGGTCCATGCAGTCATGGTTTGCCAAGGGTGAAGTAAAAGCATTTGAGTGAACACTTTCAGGATAAATTGGAATGCTGACTGCACCCCAGGCCTCATCGGTCGACATCAGTGTCTAACCTCACTGTAGCTCTTGTGGCTGAATGAGCACAAATCCCCACAGCCATGCTCCAGACGTGGAGGTTATTATGACAGCAATGGGGGGGAATACATCTGGAATGAGGTCAGAAACTTTTGTCCCTAAAGGGTAGCATCAGACAGTAATTATGTACCTAAAGTGACCCATATACCAGCTGTACCTGATACCTGGTAAAATGACAACTCATTATGTATGCACATCGTCCAAGTATACTTGGAAATTTTTGGGATGCAGTCTAAAATTCAGACATGCTCTTCAGCAAACCTGGTTTATCTCTGTGCATTATGAGATTTAGTGTTTAGTACCATTATTTTTATTAGTATTCATTTATTATTTGTTTTTTATTAGTGGGTGTTAGAGCAGGAAGTTCACCACATGGTGCTGAACATCAAGAGTTGGAATCTCCTGATCTACCCCACATCTGTTTACAGGCTGTGAGCGTAACTGTGTGTGTTTGTGTGTGTGTGTTTCCGTTTTATACAACACTGTGTTCATTCCTCAGTGAGAGTTTTGCCAAAACGTCTATTTTTACACTGTGATTTTTCCAATCTAACAATAATTTTGCTGCCATAGAGAATCATAGCTGTCATAAGACTTTCTCGTTTCTTTTGTTTTTCAGTTTGTGTCGAGCGAGGTTATCCTTATTGTTTCTGATATTTCTAATTGTCATATTGTGACATTTAATTTAATTAATATGCACCGACCATTTCAGAGCACAGCTTTGTTCATGGTATGAGAGAAGTTGTGATTAAAAAGTTTGTTGGTTGTAGTCACACGAGAAACGTATAGTGGTCTGGTAGAGAACGAGTTTTCGTGTTACTTTGTCCCTTTATAAGTGAAATGGTGGTGAATGAGCGGTATTTCCATGTGCTGCTCCTTTAATGCACTCCAGATGTTCAGAGTGAACTTACACAATCGCCCCCCCCGACTCACACACACACACACACACACACACACACACACACACACAGACTCTGCAAAGCCACAACAGGACTGAATCACGTAGTAAGTGATTTGAGCGTCATCATTATTAGTTGTTCAGCAAAAGACTGGTGGGATTAAATAGTTTATACACTATAATAATGACATTAATTCACTTTACAGGTGTGTGTGTGTGTGTGTGTGTGTGTGTGTGTGTGTGAAAGAAAGAGAGAGAGAAAGAGAGAGAGAGAAACGTTCTTGTGGTATGTAAAATCAACATCATGTGTGTAATAATCATTGTTAGCACATTATGAGTTAATTTATCAAAGTGTATAGACAAAACACACATTGTGTGTGTGTGTGTGTGTGTGTGTGTGTGTGTGTGTGGAGAGAAGGAGGGAGAAAGAGAGAGAGATTCTTTTGGCTGTAAGCTGAAACACATTTTACTGTTTTATGGTTGGTATGCAAAGGAATGTGTGTCCAGGCTGAAAAGTTTAAATTACCACATAAATGGTACTTAAAGTGTGAAACTTCTCTGTAAACAGGTGTGTGTGTGTGTGTGTGTGTGTGTGTGTGTGTGTTAAATTGATGTAGTATAACTACTGCTGGTCTGTAATTCCACATATAATTTGTCTAATTACTTTTCCTTTATACTGTGATGAGCTCAGCACAAAATGCGTAACAGAATGCAACCGTCCTTTATGTAAAGTGTCTTTTAAAAAGTAGGTATTTTTAAGTACTGGACACCGAAAGTGCATATTGGTGAGCTTTTAATTTGTGGCAGAAAATGTCATAAAGGGTGTTATAGCAGCTGGGATATACACTGGAGCTGTAATTTACACAGTTTTGAACTTGAAATGTAACACTCTGTAATCTGTAATTTTTTATTTGTTACTTTTCTTTACACATTTCCATCTCATCTTGACTGCAGATTGAAACCTTATGAGAAGTTGTTGTTGAAACGCCAAATCCGGGAACAGAAAATAACTTTGCATTATACTGTTATTATGAACCTTATTATTTTACCAGAAAATGTTTTTTTCAGCAATTGTGATAGTTTGGGACAAAGCCCTTAATGACAGTCACATCTGTCTAATCTGGCTTTCTGCCCTTCAGTCTGTCTCTTGGAATCGTGTATTACATTTTTTAAACATTTGTTTTTGTATGACCTGGCATTTCCTGTTTGGTCTGCTTGGACAATATAGCGTGTGTGTTTGAGTGAAATATGTTTTTTAGGGGTTGGGGGTGGTTTAGAGAGTGTTTGGGGAATTTTCTTGGTCAGCTAGTGTGTTTATTTATGTGGGAATCTCTGTGCATGAGTGAGGAGACAGCAAGTGAGACAGAAAGAGATACTTTTCTGTATATTATGGTGACCCATGTAATGCGAGTGAGTTAGAGCTGGGTCATATGGCCAAATTGTTGCAGTATTTTATATGATGCATAGGTGTTTGGCAATTAAATGTAGCACTTATCAGTGCAAAATAAAAGCAATCAGGACAACAATCATCGAGTTGACCAAAGTCTTACAAAGTGTTTAATAGTCTAATAATAATAAAATGAGTAAAATGTCTTTTTCAAACATTGCGACATAGGACCATGTACTGTAAGTCGATCTGGATCTGTAAAGAGATGGTAACAAATAGGACAGCAGCTCTACTAACTAACACACACACACATACACGCACACACACACACCATTTTTCCCTCTTATACACAATTTTTTTCTCTGAATGCACACTTGCTTTTTTGTCCTTTACAGGGTTACCATGACAACCACAGCTGCCTTGCCACAGCCCGTTACCATGACGGTGATGAACGGCAATGTTTTCGGCAATGTTCTCACTCGTCCTGTGCTTTCTCTTACACTTCGCATTACGAGCTGTCCATGATGATGTATATTATAGCGTGTCCCATTTATACTTTGTGAATCTTCCCTCTATTACCACAATGACTCATTTATGATGTCGTTGCTACAGCAACCCCTGGATTGAACTGTATTTATGTGTGCGCATGTGAGTAAGTTATGAGTCAGATGGGAAGGATGGCTGCTGTTTTTGCTCCTCCTGCATCACAGTTTCTGCTGCCACACTATAAAATATATGATACAGCACAATATTTAATGTGCACAACGGTAATATTGTGTACTTGCCATGATGTTCCATTCAGAACAATGTTGTGTAGGTGTGTGATATTTCTGGGCACCATTTTGATGCTGGAGAGCTTTAAGGCTGTAGCTGTTTAAGGCTGTAGGATGATGAGGCTTCAAGGCTTCTGAGGCTTCACAAACTTTACATTTTAAGGGGTTATGACTATTTGGTCTGTAATTCTGTAATGCTTTAGAGCTTTAATCTAATCTATGGCTTTAGGGCTGTTAGGATGGGTGACTTTGGGGCATCAGGGTCTTATGGCTGTATTGTTTAGGAATGTAGGGTTTTAAGGTCTTTGGAAATTAAGCCTTTAGTAGTGTAAAGTCTGTGAGTCTTATAGACATGTTGCTCTAGTGCTATAGGGCTCTGAGGTCTATCGACGAAAGGGGATTCAGGGTTTAAGATTTGTTTTATGGCTTTTTATACCTTTAATGTAAACTATAATCTGTTCAATTCAATTGAAAGACAAATGTCAACATGCACACCCTAAAACTAACACTTGTTGAAACACGTTTTGATTTTATGACGGCACTCAGTCTTTTTGGGTAGAAGTCTATTAGCATGGCACATGTTGATTTGACAATCTTTGCCCACTCTTCCTTGGCAAAAGTGCTCCAAATCTGTCAGATTGCAAGTTCATCTCCTGTGCACAGCTCTTTTCAGGTTACCCAACAGATTTGCAATTGGATTCAGATCTGGACTCTGGCTAGCCCATGCCAAAACTTCTGTTACTGAAGCCGTTAGTTTGTTGATGTGGAGGTGTGCTTTGAAATTCCTCTTCATCTTTAGCTTTTTAGCAGATGCCTGAAGGTTTTGTGCCAAAATTGACTAATATTTGAAACTGTTCAGTGCACCAGTTCCAGCTGAAGAAAAATAACCCGAAATATAATGCTACCACCACCATGGTTCACTGTGGGTATGGTGATATTGTTTTTGTGCCAAACATACCGCCTGAAATTATGGCCAAAATGTTCAACTTTGGTCTTATTAGACCATATGATCATCATTTTTTTCCACATGGTTTTTGTAAAATGTAAATTTCTGCAGCGCCTTTAATATTGCTGTCGGCACTGTAATTGATGGTAGGTGTGAACTGACTACTATTTAACATGAGTTTAAATGTGTTAATTTTAAACACACCCACAACCCCAGAGTATGCATGCTTGTACGTATTTTTATTTCCCCTCTAGAAGATTTTAGTTTGTTTCTCAAACATTTTTCATGCAGATGATAATTCACATTAAAGGTTAAAAAATTCTCCAATAGACAAGTATGTTACTTGTTACCTAAAATAAAAACTAATTTAGAGCTGAAACAAATCTTGTTTTATCAGACAATATCAATTCTATACCGGTTTATTAACTGTCTTCTCAAACTGCAGTCATATGTAACATGGCTAATAATAATAATAATAATAATAATAATAATAATAATAATAATGAAACACACCACAGCCAATTTGATGACAACATCACTGCTGCCTACAATTATTCTGTAACCACCATCCATAAAGTAAAATGGCAGCATATTTTCATGTTTCACAGAATGTTTGTGGATGAAACGAAAAAAAGAGTAAAAAGTAAAAAGAGTACATGTTCTGATAGATTGCCTGTCAACTTTTGTCAAGTTTCAGACCCATTCTAAACTGAGACAGCAGGATGTTTTGTTTTTTTTAAATGCCATGGGCTAAGTCCATGGTTGGACGACCCAAGGGTCTGGTAAACAGACTGTTACTACTCCAGTGCTAACAACAGTTCACAGCATCATTTACAAATCTTGTTCCAAACTGTGTAGGAAAATGAGGAACCCCATGTATACAGCGATGCAGGTTGTACTCTTCATTGGTGGGAGTGCCAGTCTGCAGCATTGCTTCACATCCCTACTGAAGAAAACACCAGCAAACATCGTGATTCAATTCAATTCAGTTTTATTTGTCTATTGAGCAGGCCAAAGGCCAGGGGCAAGGAAAAACTAACTGAGACAACATGAGGAAGAAACCTAGAGAGGAACCAGACTCAAAAAAGGGAAATTATTCTCATCTGGGTGGCACTGAATAATAGGATTAAAAATTATTACTCTAGTACAACAATACTGTGCGTTGAAAGGACCATATTTTGAATAATCATCCTGTGATGAACAAAGAAGACTTTATGATTACAGCTGTGTTTTTTAGGTATAGGACTGCAGTGTTTAGGTGGCTCATCCACTGAAGCAAAGGGAACTATTCCTTCACATGATGTGCATTTTTATGTGATAAAAGAAATTAGCTGAATTTGTAGTCACAAGGCATGGTCTGAACTGTACTTTTCAAAGCTGTACCAACAATGTAAGAAGAAGAAAATATGTTTATGGTGAGGCTGATTTAAAGGGGTAAATCGAATGCTTTATCCTCTTGTGAAATCCTCTTTTTTATGAAAACCATTCTCCATTTCTTAAGAGAGCCAGTGGCTGAGGCCAAGAAGTTACATCAAACTCTGCACCAATCATCACTTCAACTGGAGATCATGGAAATCAAAATCAGATTTAATCCAAGAGCAAGACAAAAAATGTCTGACTCCTGGATAAACCATGGGTCAGACAAGCAAGACTGATTAAAACACTGATTCTCACAATATTTCCATTGACGTACATCTGTGAATCTGCATTTTCGTCAGTAAGCGTTATTAAAATCAGGACAGGAACAGACTCTCCAGTGAACTGTGACTTTTCTCAATGATCAAATGATCCAACAATCGCGTTTAGCCATTTAGCCATATTTCTAATATATTATGCAATTATTATTTGTAATATTATCCCTTACATTTGTATTATTATTATTAAAGTTGTTAATTGAATGTAGTCAATAAGAAAAGGTTAGGGCATTAATACAGCAGCGTTTTAGGGCCACTGTTAAAAAAATCATTAGAATTTGCAATTAAAGTTATATTATTTTATGATAAACAGACATATGGTATGATATTTTAAAAATAAGGTTGTAGTATTTTGGCAGTAATTCAAACTATATTTAAAAAAAAAAAGTAATATCATTGTAATATTGTACCATTGTAATATTACAAGGATAAAATTGCTATACTTTGAAAATAAAGTCGTAATATTTTGAGAATGAACTTGTAAAGTTTTATATAGTGGAGAAAGGAGAAATCTTATAATGCATTATGAAGGTGAACAAACCAGCAATCCTGCCACTATTACAGCTGGCAAAATTGCCTTTATTCACAAAGTGTACTATTTATTTATTTATTTATTTATTCATTTTTTGACATCTAAAACACAATCGTACATTAATGCTGTAACACTTAAGGTTAACATTTATTCCATAGTCTGTTGTAACATTCTCTTTCATTACATGCATTATGTTCATGATCTTGTAATGCTACACTTTACAAGACCACATGCCTTTCCCCCTTTTCCTTCCTCTTTTTCTGGTTTTGTGATCTGCTGGTTACTATTAAAAAAAATATGCTGTTTCTGCAGATTTAAGAATTCACACTGCTTATAATGAAATATGATATGTAGCAAATAAGTTTTGTGCTGGTGCTTACAGTGCCTTACAATGACAATGAAAACACCAATTGCAAAGATTGGAGTAAAAGAACTTAAATGTCCTGCACAGAGACCTGAACACCTTTGGGATGAACTGGAACACTGACGACACCCAAGACCTCCTCAATCAGTGCCTGACTTCACTAATGCTCTTGTAGCTGAATGAGCCCAAATCCAAACAGTCATCCTCCCAAATCCTGACTTTACTGAAAATAGTGGGTGTGATTGTCAGGTGTACACAAACATTTATTAATGTGATATACTAGAATATTGGAGATGGAGGTAAAGGGCTTCTGTACTACCCAACTCCCCAAATCCTTCTCTTCATGCTTCTTTTTTTACAGAGTAGTAAACCTGGTGAATACAGACCAATCCTAAACTGTTATGTCTTTTAGATTTCAGCATGCCTCTACAATAGACCATCCATTAAATCAATTGCAATTTGTTTTGACCAAATTTAGATTCCACATATCCAGCTAGAAGGAATTAATACACAACTGGTAACTGTTCAGTCTTTCTTTCACTTCACCTCATTTCACCATCTCCCTTCATCTTTTCAGCCACTGTTTTTCTCTCTGGTCTTTCTCTTTTGGTGAGATTCACATTCTCACTCTTTGACCTGTTAAATATATCATACACACAAAAACAGACACAAATGTGTGTGTGTGTGTGTGTGTGTGTGTGCGCAAGAGAGAGAGAGAGACAGAGAGAGAGAGAGTACTTTAACTCTCACCTGGTGTTTCACTTAAATGTTTTTTTTAAAACACACTGTCCAAACATCGGAGGTAAAACACACACACACACACACACACACACACACACACATACACACACACACACACACACACACACACACACACACACACACACACATATACACACACACACACACACACACACACATACACACACACACACACACACACACACACACACTTTTTCTGGAATAAAAGTGGAACTGGAATCAAAATATTATGAATAGAATTCCACAGAACTGCTCTCCTACTGACACAGGCACACCACTGTGTAACTCTCTCTCTCTCTCTCTCTCTCTCTCTCTCTCTCTGTCTCTCTCTCTCTCTCTCTCTTTCTCTGAAATTGCTGATTTAGCTCGAACGTGTTTCCTGTTGTTTTTCCCCCTCTCTGTTCTCCTTTCTTCTTTCTCTTCCTTTTTTATAGGATCCTCTTCTTCTTCTTTTGCCCTGCATTAATAAAACTTGAGCCTGATGTCTTCGGATTGGCTGGAAGCAGGAGGAATGATAATACAATGCACACTGAGGAATCTCTGTACTAAAGCGTTCTCAAGTTACACAGCATTTTGTTCTTTATCAGGTGCTGTGACTGTGACAAAATTAGCAACGTGTATGTTACTTGCTACTCCAGCAATTACAGCAGTCTCCTACTCTGTAGAGGAGAGGCGTGTGTTAGCATGGTAACGTAATCACTACTATGTACGTGTGTGCAGAGGTACAGCTACAGGAGGTGACATTGCTGTGTTTGGATGAATGATGTGTCTTACTGCAAACTACTCACAAACTACCTCTTGGTTTACACTCTCATGCTTTTCCTTGATTGGCTGCCAGCTCTTGTCTCTTGTGACTTCTTTCATGTCTAAAGTTGGGGCATTATAATGTTTGATATGCATTGATCAGCTATAGCATTAAAACCACCTGCCCAACCATCTGCTGAAACAGCTCAGACTATGGTGAGCGGATCTGAGATGGTGGAAAAGAGCCCCCCACCTACCCTGCAAAAAAGTTGTACACTAGGCATATGGCTGATACTTATACGACTGGCCCTTAACAACACTAACACGAAAATACAAATACAGTACAAACAAAAAAAACTATTTTATATTTCTAATATGCAAAAACAAAATTATACACTTCCATGACATTCTGTTCTGTGATAAAGCGTGCATGGTTCTTTCTGACCAGGTCGAAGTATTCATGTGTTTTTCTTTGGTAGCCTAAAAAATAAATACAAAATAAAAAATTATTATTTAAAAAAATGTTAATTAAATTAAAAAATGTACACTAAGTATATGTCTAATACTTATGTGTGCTTGTAGGTCGTTTATACCTTTATTTACTACAGACACGTAAGTGTCGTAGACAAGGATTACTGAGGTGCAGACTGACTGACCAATTAAATGTTCACAGAGAAGGCTATTGACCAATAACGGTAACAGTCAGACGGTGCAGTTTGAAAATTTTAGGCTACTTTACCACTCCCCGTTCTCACTCAGGCAAACTGAACACAGTAGGGGAAGAGTGTGACTAGTTTAAAACACTTCTGGGAATTCGATGTAAGCTCTGGTATAATTAAATCCTGGACGTTTGTGAAATTCTGCCCGGACATTGTTTCAAAAAGGACATGTCCGGGTAAAAGAGGACGTCTGGTCACCCTAGCTCAGAACTGTCGATGCATTGACTCCACCAGACCTCTTTAGGTGATATGTGGAATCTGGAACCAAGACGTTTCTGTGGGGTCAGAACAGACAGGCTAGTCTTTGACCTCCATGCACACCAGTGAACCTTGGGTGTCCTTGACCCTGTCACTGGTTCACTGCTTGTTCTTCCTTGGGCCACTTTTGGTAGGTATTGACCACTGCATATTGGGACATAGACTCAAGACCTGCGGTTTTGGACATGCTCTGACGCAAGTATCCCAGTTTGGCCTTTGTCAGAGGCACTCATAGTGACACTGAGTGTGCTAGGCCTGTACTTTTTCTCACATACTGCTTTTATAAAATGATTCCTGCTACTATAAAAAGTAAAAGTAGAGCTGGATAATAACATTTCATTCATTTAATTGGGTTTATTAATGAAAATTAATTGTCAACAGATTTATTTCAGTTTCACTGCTAAACATCAGCCAGCCTCCTTTGGATTTTTAGCGCTAAAACTTAAGTAACATAAGTTTTACACACACACACACACACACACACACACACACACACACACACACACACACACACAGAGTTCAAATCACAGCCACTTGCACCACTTTCACAATCTGGATCAGAGAATGTGTGTCCAAATTCTGGGAATTTACTTTCCAGAAGGAAACTGTCAAACAAACATGTTTTTTTTCTAACACCATCACCAACACACCCCCCCCCCCCCCCGTTACTGTTGCTTATCCAAAGTAACAATAAAAATAAACCAGTGAGCACCAGTAAGATTTCTGTTAGTTAATACCAAATTGGTGAATATGTAAATCAGATAACTCTTTCCCGGTTGCTCTGGCTCTGGTTATTATTCCTGCTTATTCCGGTTTTATATTGTGAAAAAAAAGAAGTCCAGAAGAACTATAAAAAAATCAAATGTCCTGCAATAAAATCCTACACCTCAGAATACAACAGAACTGTGGACTGTTCTGTAGGAACTATGGTGTTCAGTGCATACAGAATATTTTGAGAAGCATGTGAAGTCCAAAGCTCTATAGGAAGTTTGGTGGCTCCAAGAAATATTATTTTAAGACTTTATTGTTTAGGAAATAAATTCATACTGTTCATGGAATTTGATTATTTTGGAGCTTTATTTTTATACAAAGCAGTGAATTGATAAATGTTGTCCATCACTCAGTACTATTTAATTGTAAGAAGCATTTATGGTGCATATGAAAATGTTGTCTTTGTGTCCGTCGTTCCTTTGTAGGCTATGCATTTGAACATATTTAATTATTTACTAATTACTAATTATACTTCTCTCTCTCTCTCTCTCTCTCTCTCTCTCTCTCTTCCCCCCTCCTTATTTCTCTCCATTGTCCTTCTCAGCATTTCCAGAACATGTTGAAATCCAAGTTGAATGTTTTGACACTGCGTAAAGACTCGTTACCAAGTGTCATCTTCCATGAACCGGAGGCCATCGAGCTCTGCTCCACAACACACACCACTAAATCACGGGCACACACTGGCTATAAGGTATGACAAACACATACACACCAAGATAACCGAGACTCACTAGATTATGGGAGTGTCAGGGAATGATATTGTGTGTTTTTTTTTCAATAATTAATGTATGAAGGACAAATCATAAAATGTCACTTCTAGGTGCATCTGTGACTATTAATATTTTCATAGTACCCTTGCATTAGCTGAAACAGCTCAAATATGTACAAACTACAAGTAAGTTTGTGGTGTGTAAAACACTACAATGTATTAAAAAGACAACATGGCACTAGGGCCTAATTTGTTAGCTGGGTTAACTGCTCCTCTACATGTTCTTTTCAAATGCTTGATTTAAATTTAAGAGAAATTGTTGATGTCATTTTAAAATGTGTCTTCTGTATCTGTAAAAGCCGTGTGCTGTTTTCTCTCGTAGTCTGTATGCTATAATACTAATTGCTCACAGCATCTAGTAGTTGGAAGCCTGAGTCTGTATACCTAGTAGAGGAAACTACTTTAATAGGGAATTACTGAAACCCTGAAACAATTACAAACACACTCACAGTCTTTTTAGAAACTTCTTTTTTTGGTCAGGATCCAAAGCCTGTCTTTAAAAAAGAGATCTCTTTTTAATCTCTATAGTGAGTTTTTTAGCCATACCTTTGACAATGAGTTGTACATAATAATGCCAATGATCTTCCAGAGATGTTCTATCAGATCATGAGCAATTTCATTATTTATGTGTGTATTTATGTTCTGATCTTAAACGTGTAAAGTGCTTTACCCGGTTTGCAGTGTGGCAATGGGCATTGCTCTGCATAAAAATAAACATTGCTGGCTGGAAGGAGCCATGTTGTTGGGAGGAGGTTCTCAAATACATTAACATTCACATTACCATGTAACTCCATTAGTGGCCCAGTGCCTGCTGAAGAAAACTTCCCCCAAACGATGATACTTCCTTGTCCAATCTTAAATGACTTCTTCAGACACTTTTGGTTCTGTCATTTCACAATTCAATGCCAAACATAATGTTCCCTATCTGATACAACTAAATGAAACTTATCTTAACTTAACTTATTAAGCTCTTATCACTAAAGTAAACTTTGGACCAGATCTCCTCCATTCAGCTAAGGCTGAGAGGATTGGTTACTATACAGTGGGCTTTCAGTCCAAATGCTGTCAGACAGTGAGACGCTGTATGCTGAGACGGTCTGAATTCAATTCCAGCTGCATTGTTGAACTTATTTCCTGTAAAGACTCTCTATATCATCCTGTTCTCTCATTCATTTGAATAACATGAACGATTAGTATTTGTTTCTGGGACTCGAATGAACTAGTGTAAATGTACTGTAAAGCTTTCATATTCTTTTTCATGGTCTTGGAATTCTCCAATTCTCTTGAAATAGTTAAAAGGGTAATTACATCTAAACAGCGTTGGAGCAGTTCACCATCTTGCAGCGTTTATCAGATAATTAAGGAAATTAGTACCAGGTGCCAGATTTGTACCAATAACATTATCACAAAGTGTTTTTTAATTTAAGTTTTACAAGTTTAAAATTATACATATATATAAGCTATGTTTATTTTTTAGGACTTTCTATAGAGAAGCAAAGGTGGGGGGTAAACATGTGATTGGACACTTTTTAACACACGGTTTACAGACAGTGTTGGTGGTGAGTTACTTTGTAACGGGTTACAGAAATCTGGTAACTATTTACTACTGAAGCAATATTAAGGATTACAGTTCAATATTGTGTCTCATTACAGTTATTAACTTTATAAAAAAACACGTTACTGTGTCACACACAGATGTCCTGAGCTTATTCGTTTATAAACGAATCTAGAATTATTTTTGTCACTTAAAGTATAAACATTCAAATCCACGGGTTGTGTTTTTGTGTCTAGTGTGTATTTGTTTATTTTGGAGTTTTAGAGTAAAAGTAATAGTTTATTATATGCTTTTTGTAAATTCTCTTTAAAATATTGGTAGTCACTGGTAGTCAAATATAATTACTTATTTGGACTTGTCTAATAAAACTAAAATGCAATACAATTACAATACAATTACAATAAAATCCCTGTAACACACAAAATAAATCAGTGTTGCACCACTAATGCTTCAGAAGAGTTTTCAGATAGTTATCACATGTCACAGATTTAGTGTTCAAATAAGGAAAAAGTGTTAAAAAACGACTCACAAAAAATGGTTTAACAAGGAATTGTATTATCTTTTAAAATAATAAATGCCGGCAGTTGGAAGTATTTTCTAATCATATCCTTTTTAGACCATTAAGTATATATAAATATAGTTTTATTAATATCCATTAAAACTGTAATTATTAAGAAAAATGTATATTAGTTCATAATAATAATAATAAGTTATTATCATAAATTATTATAATAATAGTAATAATTGTAAACTAGTTTTACCTAGCCACGTGGTACCTTAATTTAATGTTATTTTTGGTGTGTGTGTGTGTCCGTCTTCAGCATATGTAGAGAAAGCATGTGAATCATTTGGAAAAGGTACAAAAAGCTGGCTGCATCTGCAAACAGAATACTTTTACTTTTTTTACTTAAAGTACATTTAGGGGCTGGTACTTTATACTTTTACTTGAGTAAAAAATGTATCATACTTCAACTTTTACTTAAGTAATTATTTTACAAGTTGTTAGTACTTTTACTTAAGTAAGGGATTCTGTACATCTGCCACCTCTGATTAAAAAAACTGATAACTAATAAGTGTATAAATCACTGGTATATAAAACCACATGTTTAAAAGGTGAGCTGTATTAAGAGGATGTGTCTGGTCTCGTAAGTGGTGCCATCACTTTAAATGCTGTCTCTGATTTTGTAATAATATTCTGTGGCTGCTGCACATAAATACCACTGTTAACCTTACTCTGAATTATTTAATTATGTAAATAACTAATCACTCAATTTGATTGAATATGAATATCTTTCATGTATTTTTTATATATTTATTTACATCAAATCACATCAACAGATATTCTCATGTACCTCAATTATGTTAAATTATTTGATTCAAGTGCATGAAATTAATTTAAATCCTAGAATTAAAGGTATCAGAACAATACATTTCTATTCAGACTCGAACCCATGACTTTGGTAGTGACTGATACGGCCTGAACACTAGGGACATACTATATACTGTGATACTCATTTATACTGTATACTGTATACTGTAATTCTATCATTCAAGCTAGTATTTTTTTTATTTTCCTTTTTTGAATTTAAAGTCTTAGGCACCCTCTTGGCAGATTCTCCAAGACACTTAGTAAAACTAACCATCTAATTTATAAAACTGTATAAAGTGTACCTAATATTTAAAAAAAGCAAATGCAAAATCACATATAATACTGACTTTCTTTAGTTTATTACTGTTTACTGCACATTGTTGTCTTTTTCTTTTTCAAGGAATAAAGAATGGATTTGATTATGTCTAATAAAGTTTATTTTACAGCTAGACTTTTACACAGTATTGTTTGTAATGTGCTGTTGCCATGTATTGAGCGCATAAGTGAGTTTTTAAACTGAAAAAACTGTCTGTTTTGATGTAGAACTGCACGTTAAGTTCAGGTTAAGACGTACTTAGTGAGTTACGAATGGGTCAGAGTACTCATACTTTATAAACGAATTTAAGTACTATGTAAGTTATGAAGGGATTCGGGAAACACTCATAAATTTAAGATTGATCTTAAGTATGAAGTTACGAAGTACTTTGCCTTATGAACGTTTTAGGAAATACACCCCAGTACAGTACAGATAAGGGGGGAATGGTCTTTATGTTTCAGTTCGTTTAGGACACCTGTGTCTTTCTTCCTGTCTGTCTCACATGAGGAGATCTGGAAAAGTGTGTTAGTCTCCTGCAGAGACACTGTCTATATCAACACTGCAAATCACTTTGTCAGAATCACACACACACACACACACACACACACACACACACACACACACACACACACACACACACACAGATGGAGGTACACTTAGGGGTGACGCATTTATACAATAATAGACTCAGTAGTAGGGGAGAGAGGGGGGAGTCAGAGAGGGAGAGTGGTAAGATTGTTGTCTCCTGTGTTCTAGAATTCCAGGAAGAGAAAACTCATCTGACTTTCTGTAGCAAATCATCTCCAGAGAGCAAATATGACTGCCATTTCCTCTCGCAGTTTACAGCAAGTCCAGGGAAAGAGAGACACACACACACACACACAAAAAGAGACAGACAGACAGACTGGATCATATTTATATGAACCAAACATTGGGTCTCATTTAACTTTTACTAAATGTTTGTGTAACAGTCTGCGTAAACCAGACCAAGCTACACATTTCTTTCAGATTTAAAATTTTTTTAGAGCTCATGTGCATACATCAGCGAATGCCATTGCCTGTAATTATCAGGTGTATGCATAGAACAGCTGATTTTTATATGGTTGACAGAAGTTAAAAAAAGGTTAAGCTTACACAGCTAAAACGATCAGATAAAGACTTTCTCAGAGGGAGAAGTAAAATTAATTTACACTTATGTATGTTATATAACGAACGATCAGTGAATAACACTGATTATCACATTACAGTGGCACCTGGATATATTAGGTATTATGTGAATAGTCAGTTCTTGAAGTTGATGTGTTGGAAGCAGGAAAAATGGGCAAGCATATGTTTCTGAGTAACTATGACAATTGTGATGTCTAGATGATTGGGCCAGAGCATCTCCAGAACAGCCGGTCTTGTGGGGTGTGTCCCAGTATCAAAAGTGGTTCAAGGAAGGACAATCACTAAACCAGTGAGAAGTTAATCGGCATGCATGATGTGTGTGGAGAGCAAAGGCTAGTCTGTCTGCTCTGATCCCACAGAAGATCCGCAGAATGATCTTTTGCTAACGTCTTGTTCCTGGATACTGCAGAACACCTTTAGAGGTCTTGTGGAGTTCATGCCTCAATGGGCAAGAGCTGTTTTGCCAGGTGTTTTGGCAGGTGGTGTTAATATTTTAACTAATCAGTGTATATACCTACATAGTGTAGGTTATACATAGTGTAATGTAGTGTTTGTGCTACACAGCTTCAGGGATCTGGGGTTGTGGGTTCAAGCTTTGCTCTGGTCTCTGTCTGTGAGGAGTTCGGTGGAGTTTGGTTGTCCCTTTGTCCTTGTGGGTTTTTGCCCAGTGCTCCGGTTTCCTCCTACATCCCAAAAAACTCACATGGTAGGCGAATAGGTGTAAGTGTGTGAGTGAATGGGCACGAGCGTGTGTGGGTGTGTGTGAGTGTGGTACCCTTCTATGGATTGGCTTCCTGTCTAGGGGGTATTTGTACCCTGCGCTCAGTGATTTACGATGGGCTCTGGACAAACCTCGTCCTGGATTAACTAAACGGACAAGAATTTCACTAAAGTTTCATTACATTTGCATGTGTAAAAATACAAATGGTATTTAAATACACTAAAATACGCAAGCTATTTAAAGTGATGATTGTCATGATTTTTGGGACAGTGTCCATTGTTAGAAGTGCTATACAATTAAAATTGAATTGAATTTTATATGCATTGAAGTGGGTGGTTACATTAGTCAGTCTTATGTAACAAGATTTACATGCAAGTATGAGCACTAGTAGGATATCAATAATTTTCTTCCTGAAATTATAGAATTTTCAAGAATACCACATTTCTGGTGTAAATGCTTTGATGTATCGGTTCATGTCCGGTTTTATAAACGATGTTGGAATCCACAATATGTTCTATATTGTACTCATGATCTAGTAAATACAGATATTTTAAAAGTGCGTGGCCTATATATTGACACGCCTGCAGTGGATGGTGTAGGAATGATGGTAAGACATTTTTGGTGTTTATCTGGCACCTTTAGTAGTTTGAAATACATCCACCCTCACAGAAACTGTAAGTGCAAGTGCAAGAAACTGAGAGAAACAGATGGAAGTAAAGGAGTGAGACCAGAGCCAGTTCAGATTT
>JAOVVF010000032.1:9027567-9043487 GCA_028565595.1 Duopalatinus emarginatus | reverse complement strand
AAACTGTAAGTGCAAGTGCAAGAAACTGAGAGAAACAGATGGAAGTAAAGGAGTGAGACCAGAGCCAGTTCAGATTTAGGCTTTGTAATTGCAGACTAAACAAACTGTCTGAAAATGGTACACACACATACACACATGCTATTGCTAATGCAAATGACAGCAACACTACTTCACAACTGTGTGATTAAGTGTGTTTGTGTGCGTGTGTAAATGTGTGTGGGTGTGGGTGAGGTTTGTGTCTCTAACAGAAAGGCACTTAGTTCTCACTTTGTGTCTCTTTTAGGTGACCTACCTAGGGAAAGTGACAATCCCGGGCTCCAAATTCCTCTCAGGCTGCACCGAGTCTGCTGTGGTGGCATTATGGGATACAAAGTGCTCGTCAAAAGCCATGGATGCCATGCTGGAGATCCGCCCCTTCCAGGTGCGTCTGCACCACTTGGGTGGGCGGAGTGAAGCGCCAGACTCAGTGGAGATATTCCAGGTGGCACGAATCGCATATTGCACAGCGGATCATGAGGTGAGCCCAAAGGTGTTTGCATTCATCTACCGACAGATCAACGAGGACCTGACATTCCAGATGGACTGCCACGCTGTGGAGTGTGAGAACAAGCGTGCTGCCAAGATGCTAGCTCATGCCATGATGGATGCCTTCACCAAGACCTTCCACTCCATGCGGACCGACGGGCGCATCCACCAATCAGGATGTGAGATTCCTGAGGACTCAAACGCAAATCAGGATGATGGCTGAGGCTGAGGGCCGAGGGGGTGGGACTTGTAGGGCGATTGTGCGATCCCATCTCTGTTTCTGTCTTTGATGGCATAATAAGGAAAATAAATCAAAATGTTCTCTTAGCTCATGGCTAATAAATAAATGCATCATTGCAGCCATATTACTCACAAATCTTGTTATTGTTCTAGAGTGTTGCAACAAAAAATTCATCTAGAACATGAATTAGGACATTACAACAGACTGTTGTTCTCAACTGCTGCGGTCGTATATTGCTTCAGAATGTTGCTATGGGTGTTCTACAATATTGTGATCCGGGTGTGTTCTAGAATACTATTATAGAATACTGAATTTAGAATATTGGCAAACATTGTGCTAGAGGTTCTAGATTATTGGATTAGGACATGAAAGATTGATGTTCTCAATATTCCATCACATGATGGAGTGTGGCATTATATAAAGCATTGTTCTAAATTACTACAAGCCATGTTCTAGAATATCACAATGAAAAACTTTTCTAGAATATTGCAACCTTTGTTATAGGACATGAATCTAAATGATTTAAAAAAAAAAATCTGATTGTTTTACTTGATTTTTTTGTTCTTAAACGCTTTGATATAATGTTGCTCCAGAACATTGTACACATTGCTCTAGAACATTGTTTTAGAATAGCACAAGCTTTTTATAGAGCGTCAAATTTTGGGAGTGTTCTAGAACCTGCGAAAGATTCTTCCCGAATATTGCACCATGATGCAACATTTGTTTTAGAATGTGATGGAACGTTGTTCTAGAATGTTGTTGGCATGCTTCTGGCACATTGTAATATAACTTCTAAGTTCTAATGAGATGGTAAAGAACATAAGGGAATATTGCAGGCATTTGAGTGGATCATTTAATGAATGAAATTATTGTCATTGTTGTAGAACATTGTTTTTTTTTTCAAAAAATATTACATCAGGAAGCACCAATATTGTAGAATGTTGCACACACTGTTCTAGAATATTTTGGAATGCTGATTCACCATATGATAAAAATTGCCCTAGATTATTGTTTTAGAATGTCATAATTGACAAGTCTAGCCCAAACACCCAGCACGTGCAGATTCCTTGTCCATGATATCATTTTTCTATTCATAGTTCCCTGGTGGTCAAGGATGTTCTGAAGGCAATCCATCAGCTGCAGATTTATCTAAAAACCTTGCTAAATTACATTAAATGGCATTAGCCTAGTTAACAGGTTTTTATCAAATAATATAACTGGGCTAGCTTATGGATTTATGATTTGTCCACCTTGTAGGCCATTTTATATAAAGAGGTTTGTGTTGTAGTAATTGAAATGTTCTCCCGAGACATTTGGAATATCTGAACTGCTCTTTGGGAACGTTGTAATGGAATGTTCTGGAGCATTGTTTAATCACATCACAGTGGAACATTGTCCTAAGATCCCACAATAGATGTGCTTTCAGATGTTTAAGCTTTATTTTAGGACGTCGGTGGTGAAGCGATTTTGTAGTACATAGCTAGAACAATATTGTAGGACTTTTCTAAAGGGCATCACATGAATGATGTGATCGAATGTTGTGTAATATTGTTAGCATTGTTGTTGAACAGGAGAAGTTTCAGAATGATCACAACTCCCTGTTCTGAAACAGCGAATGAAAGCTTGTTTGAAGAATACAGTTGTACTGAAATACTCTAGAGCCGTTGTACAGTGGTGTTCTAGAGCATCATGGTGAAACGTGATCAAATGCCAAGAGGAACGTTGTTTTATAACGTTGTGATGAAGTATATTTTTCTAGTACTGCGGACATTCTATACCACGGACATTCTTCTAGAATGTAGTTCTAGAGTGACAACACATTCTGGAACATTCTGAACGAATAGAGTTGAGGAAACTAGAGCTCCCGATATACAGAACAGCAGCCATGTGTTACAGTAAGTGTATGAGACACAGGGCATTCCTGTTTTGCATTTCCCTTAGCCAGTAAGAATCTTTGGAATTTGGAGTAGCTGGAGTTCATGTTTTTAAAATTGTGTTTTTAACTACCATATATATATATATATGATATCATATATTGATATCATATATATATATGATTGATTGTGTGTGTGTGTGTGTGTGTGTGTGTGAATGAGAGAGAGAAAGAAGAGAGAGAGAGATTTCTACTAAAGACCATGGATAAACCATGGATAAATATTAACAGAGCGGGTTTTTGACAACAGTATTAGGTGATGCTTTGTGTTGTACTGTTTGTGTGTGTGTGCCTTTGTGGCTTAAAGAGAGTGACCTTTTTTTTCTCAGCCACATTAATCGCTGTGTGTAAATACAGGTTCTCCACTGTGCTGTGTCCAATTGTAACAGTTCTTTGCTGTTTTATTCACTTTGCTTTGACCTGCCTGGCAACATCCCAAATGCAAGCGTATGATACATGTGTCTGTATTACGAATTATACTCGCAAGTGCTAGTAAATGAGAACTGTAGTTTGGGAAGAGTTACACAAAGGCTAATTTGTGATCTAGTATCTAAAAAGCTACAGCTGTACCTTCGTGATAAATTAGCTAAGCTTATGCAATGCATCCACTGTGAAGCAGACTGTATGTACAACACAATGAGCAATTTTTGATAGACTGCATTTTGTGAGTTCCAGTTTTAAAATGGCTAAAGTTCTTCTTAAGAACACTAGACATGAACTCTGGTATTTGGGATGAAGCCTTTAGCATGAGAGAGGGTCTGGTTCCTGACTCTTTTTGAGCAGTGAATGTTTGATATCATGCTGCACACATTTAATTTTAAGGTATGTGTTGATTGTTCACATGATTTGTGGATTTCTTGTACAGTTACTGTGGAATATGCTCATACACACACACACACACACACACACACACACACACACACGCACACACACACAAATCCAATGAAAAAATGGGTTGGTAACTGGACTGAACAGAGAGAAAGAGATCTATATATAAATATGAATATAAATTTATCTAAACAGTGTATTCATGACGCCATTGTTTATACAGATGTATCGGTTCTATATTATTCCACTCAGATGTTTATAGATATTTTTGTTTAATCACATGAAGTCAGGACTGTGCAGAGGAGGAATGAGCGTGCTGTTGTTTTCTGTGAATGTTCTCACTTTCTGCCATAGCAGCTTTAAATGTCTGGTGTGAATTTTCTATCAAATAAAAGTCCTCACCTATAAGCTCCTTACCAGCAAAAGAAAAGTGTGTGTGTGTGTGTGTTATGTTTCTCAAGGCTGCAACTTTATCCTGAGGGGATGCTGGATGCAAGGTAGCACTACAGGGCAATCATATACATGCACATTTGCATACTCATTCACACCTGGGCAAGTTAAAATGGCTAGTAATAGAAAAGTGTCCCACATCTGGGCCCAGGGCCAAATGCGGCCACCAGAAAGATATTAATCAGTCAGCAAGATTTCTCTAAGAATAGATTGAAGACCAACAAAATTTCCTTTTACCCAACAGTAGCAGCAGAATGTATTTAAATGCAATAGTCTTTTTTCTTTGTTTTGGCTGATTTGCAAAGACATGGAAACCACCAAACATGAATAACAAAATTGGGTGGGGGGAGCAGGTGGACATGGAGTTGGTGGAATCATATATAAAAAGCATTAACCTGATTTGGATGTCACTGTTTGGTGACAGATGCAAGTGCAAAGTATTTTATTTAAAATAAATGGTAAGCAAAATCTAGGACAACCTAACATAAACACAAGCAGAATCTAGACATGAATGTCACAATTCTTTAATTTTAGTAACTATATACTGTTGTGAGCATATTTTTATCTGTATGATACAAATCCACAAATCCCTGATTAAAAGGCAGGTTTTTGTGATATAAAAAAAGAAAGGAAAAAAAATGTTCATATAAGACATTTCAACCTTCAGTGTGAAAATACAGCAATTAAAAATTAAAGGAAAAACAATCAGAAACATTTTAGCGGAAAATATCAGCAAATAATTTACAGTAACCTGGTTGCACATCTGGTACAGACTCTTTTATAAGTGGGGATGTTCAGAATTATTTTTTTAAATACCCCAAATAAAGACCAGCTGTTTCTGTAGGATTCTCTGAACATCTTCATGGAGTCAGCTAACTGCAGAAGGCATGATTGGCAAAGAGCTTACAAAGCATTTACAGTATCTTACAAATATATTGATCATAAGAGGGGTGTAAAAGTATTTCCAGAGCATTGGATCTGTCATGGGACACCATGAAGGCCATTATCAACAAGTGAAGAAAACAGAGCACCATTGCAACCTTATCAAGAAGCCAGCAAATGGTCACCAAGCACCAACCTATGCCATCAGAAAACACCCCACACTGTTATGAGGACTAACAGCAGACTGCACAGTGCCTTGTTGACAACTGGGGTTTCACACCCCACACCATGCAACATGTTGCAAGTCCTCTAGGGCCACATTACAAGCCTAGGTGAGGCGTTGTTTGATGACACACTCTAGTTGGTCTTCTGCTCCCATATCCCATGAAAGCTAAGGTAAGCTGCACTGAACTGTGATACACGCATATGGGGGCACCTGCATCAAATGTATATGTGACTGCCGAATTGTAGAGACTGCAGAAGTCTGCTAACCCTGAAAATTATAGCCAGACGTCGCTGGTCGCAATCAATCACCTGTGTGCAGCCACTGTGTTGTCCACTGTGGGTGGTAATGTCTCCTATGATATATTCCTTGTACACACGTGACACTGTAAACACAAAGATTTTGTTACATTATTTGTTTTATTACATATCCCTGACTGAAATACCCAATCTATTTAACATTAAGGTAATCGTATGTAAAGGTAGTTAGTCTTCTTATGTGGAAATTTACACACAGCCAGGAGCATGAGTACAATAGAGTAGAAACTTTTTTTCCATGAATCAATATGTCGATTTGAATGGTACAGTTGGTGATACTATTTTTTCACTACATGAAGTTTGCATGTTCAGCGTTCTTCCCACTGTCCAAAGACAAGTTAGTCAGATGTACTGGAGATACTAAACTAACCCTAAGTGTGAGTGTGTGTATGTGTAGATGTGTCTACCCTGCGATAGACTGGTTGGATGTTTCCCCAGGTTTTGCCCCAATGAGTATGCCAACATGCCCGTGACCGAATAGGATAAGCAGCTTGGAAACTGATTGTCTCCAGCTGTATAAATGAAGAAAACCGTGTCTTAAATATCACTTCTTATTCAATTTCTTGTTCATAGAAATAGTCAAAGCAATATCACATTCTTACCCATACAGTTGTATTGAATGTCAGCATGACTGTAATTACCTGCAGCACTTGGCATGCTGCCATGTCAGTATTCGGTCCAAGAGCATTTTTGAGATATTGCTTAAATGTTTTTTTCTGGCATATAACAATATAATATTGTTTGAATATTGCGACTGAAACTCATAGGTTCTGGAATGTTGCAGTGGGATGCAGAATATTGCGATGGAATGTTTTTTGTATCACGTACATTGCAGTGATTTAAGGTTTTTTTTTTTTAACTAAATGTGGGCTATTTGTCTAGGAACATGGTGGTGATGAACGGTTTGTTGTAAAACTCTGAAGTGATTTGCCTTGGAACATCACAGAGACAGCCTATTTGTTCTGGTGAGAAATTGTGGTGATAAACAGTTTGTTTAAAACTCTGCGGTGAGGTAATGTTTGTTTTGGTACACTGTGACAGGGTAATACTTCTTCTCTAATGTGATAATGGACATGTTTTTCTAATGCATAATAATGATATGTTTTGTTGTAGGCCTGAGTAATTTGTAAATGTTATTGAAAATTATAGTAAAATTATTGACTATAAAACAGTTTAATTTTAGCAGAACTACAGCACTGTGCAAATGTCTTAGACATAAACAAAACTTACATAAAAATATTCGTCAATAAAGAAAACAACCTATTAAACAACAACAACAACAACAACAATACAATAACAACAACAACTACTACTACTACTACTACTAATAATAATAATAATAAGACCATATAAGAACTGTTTTCTATGGCCATACAGGCATAAATAACTGTCATAAAGTAGCAAGTCTGACAATTAAAACCTCTAGAAACTTTGTGATAAATTTACTCAAGATACTCAAACTAACCAACTACGATATTTTTAAAGCAAATAGTATTCGCATCAAAGGTATCCTTTGTTTATTCATTTGTTTACTGCACATTGTGTTATTTTCCTTTAACTAGTAAAACATCTTTAACCAGTGAAGTCACCTTTTGCACAGTACTGTATGTCTAGAATTCGATCATATTGTGGCATTGTGCTGGTATCATGATAGCTTCAATATGCCACTTTACATTAAAACTAACATACTCATTTGCAATCTTGTAAGGAACAACACTAAAGCTTTAGTATGGTAGGAGACCTGAGCACAAAGTACTAAATCTAATCAATAAAACTAACTACAAGGAGGTCAGTTAAAGAAGTGCACAGTAAGTGTGACTTAGGCAAGTTATGGTGTTAGAGGTGTCTTCAAAAATTGCTTCAACAGTTTTTGGTAGCTAGTTTCATGAACCACAAACAAGAACAGTCTGGACTAAGATTGCCTTGTGTGTCAGTCCGTCAGTGAGTCATTCTTTTATTTATCCAGAATCATTGGGCTCATGGCAGGATTCATCGCAGGGTTGCCGTGTGTGCCGGGATGGAAATCCCAGGCAACAATCCTTGGTCATGGGTAGCCAGTGGAAGTCAATGAGCAGTGGAGTGATGTGCCCTTTAAGGTTAATCATAAACTGTGCCACCACATTCTGGACCATTTCTAAGGGTTTCACAATGCATGCTGGGAGACCTGCTAGAAGGGCGTTGCAGTCAGGGTAACAGATAACCATGGCCTGAGTTAGGAGTCAGGAAGAACCTGATTTTTCTTATGGTGTATAGTGCAAAGTGGCATGACTAAGAGAGACAGGTGCAACAGGTTCAGAGAAGGATAGCTGGTCATCAATCATGCCACCCAGGTTTCTTGTTGTAGGATAGACTAATTGCCTAAGATGACCAAGCATTTCGATCTAAGTTTAGTTGAAGACATCTGTTCATCCATGTGGAAATGTGGAATCCTTGGGGCACACCTGTAAAGAGGTGATGTTTGTTTTGGATGCATTAAAACAATGCCGACTGATTCACAATTCAAGAAAACACCTGAGATGCCTATTTTAAAAGCTGTAAATAATAACGGAATGACACGAATGGGCGATAGTTCTCAACTTCAGCAGGGTTGAGGTGAAGCTTTTTGAGCAGGCTGTTCCATAAGCATGTGATTGGAAATTATCAACAAGCCAGTAAAACATTTATCACATGATTGCAGCCATGAAGGAGGTTGAGGAATGAAGTCCAGGAAGAGAAGTAGTAGGATAGCTACATGCTAAAAAAAGAAAGAGAAGGACATGCAGGAAGATTGCACCAAGTTAGGTTTGCACATACTGCAAATTGAGGGGTGAGTGAAGGAGCTGTGGTATCATTGACCATAGGAGGCACGTTTGGCTAACAGGTTTTGTGCTGTCATTAAGAGGGCTGACCAGGGAGAGTCATGCGTCCATACATGTGGAAGACTGTTTGTCTCAGAGTGGCTCAGAGAACTGGCTACTTATGCTGCCACCTTATCAGTTGTTAGGACTACAATACCCAATACACAGTACCTCTATGCCCCCCCCCCCCCACGTTCCAGGACTATGTTTAAAAATGATCACCTTTGTGTTTTGTTAGCTTTGTTCAATTTTTCTTATTTAAGTGTTGATTTTTGTTCATTTCAGTGTGGTGTATTAGTCAACTGGTATACGTGTTCAGTTCTGTGAATTTCTTGCTTTTGGTTTGTCTTAAGTGTTTTTGACACAGCATTATATCAGTTAAGAATAAACTAAGTATATCAGGTGAGAGGTTTGTGTCTGGTGAAGGTGATGGAGGATTGAGTAATGTTTTGGATGTGGAAAATATTTCAGAGTGTTGTAATACTGATCTTATAATTTTAAAATGCAGTTTTACCAGCACTAATGCTGGATAAGAAAGATAGGAGCCACTGATAACTTGTGAGATCTGGATTTATGATCATTTTTCACAGCAGTTCAGAGATTAGTGTGCACTTTTTAGATGGAATTGGTTAGCTATGGGTAACAAGGTTAGACTGAGCAGGTGGATAGAGAAAACAAACGACCCAGACATGAGCTTTAGACCAGAGCGACTTTGTTGCATCATTGACCTCTAGTGAGGAAAATGTGCTAAGACAAGGCAGAGCAGATGTAACAACTGAGGACAAGTGTGTGGGAGAAAGGTTGCTGAGGTTGTGGCAGAACAAGACCAGAGAAGGCAGTAAAACCAACGAAATAATGGTTAGAGTGGCACAAAGGCATGACTGTTAGACTGTCCATGGCACTGTTTTGAATGAGGTTTAGACCTTTGCCAGCCTGGTGAGTTAAGGGATGCAAACGCAAATGAGTTTATCAAAGCTCAGACTGTCTTTATAGCTCCTAGAATGATTAGCGCACAGCCATGTTTAGGAATGGAAGATTAAAGTGTGTCTAGCTCATCCACAAAATCACCCATTCAGGGTGAAGGACAGTAATGGACAGATTTCTCCGCCCCTTTCTACATTTACTGAAGGAATAAAGTAAAAGCACATAAAAAACACACAAAGTGCCAGCTACAGACAGTTTTAGTACTTGGGACGAATAGGAGAGTTTGCCTTGTCAATAGCCTTCGTTAGGGGACTAATACAGGTACATTCTGATCTTTATTCGAAGACTGCTTGAAATTGGAAAGGATTTACTTTAGCGTAAGTGTGCGTTTCTGTGAGCTAATGTGCATCATGAGCTGGTTATATGAAAGTATATTCATCAATATTCTGGTTTGTGGCTTAAAAGGACATTGAAGTAGTCTTCTAACATCATGCATCCATGGATCCTGCTGTCCAGGGGCAGCCATCTCATTATAATCAATGCCACATGTGAACACAAGCTTGACTGCACTGCTGTCTGGACTGCTGTTATTCATAAACCATGTGACATAGTTATAGAAAATTAATAATTAATGTCTGACTACTGACCTGTACACACTTGTGCTTAAAACATGCCCCAATTGGACTACACGCTGTAAGTAGAAACAATCACATGTGGTGCAGCAATGTACAATGTATCTTACGCTATTTACCTCATACCATTTATCATACAATTTACATCCAATGCCATATGCACTGAGTTGATAGACCATCAGGAGTCATATTTATTCATTAACACAGTCCCCCTAATGCTGCGTTTGTTTGTGAAAGCGTGTCAGTCATATTGTCTACAGATGCTGTAAAGGAATGCAGCTGATATTTTATGTCACTTCCTGCTGTGCAGATTGAATAAGAATTGAAACCATATTGCACATGCACACACACACGCATTGCATTTAACAAACTATGAGGTTTTTATTAATCTACAGGGCCTATAAAAAGTATTCAACCCTTGGATGTTTTCCACTTTATTGCTTTTGTGAGTAGAAGCATCGTCAATATAACTTTTTGATAACTCGACAAGAATTTACCAAAAAAAAAACAAAAAAACTCTTAATGTCAAAGTAAAAATATAATGCATAACTATTCACCCCCTCTGCAAATCATCACATATACACCATCCATTGTGAGGCATGGTAATAGCAGCATCATGCTGCAGGGCTATAGGGGCTATATAGGGAAATCCTGGACAACCTGTCTGCATGAGAACTATAATTTAGGAGAAGATTTCTTTTCCAGCAAAACAATGACCTAAAGCATACAGCAAGAATTACAGGCTGACTTCAGTCAGAAGTGGTTTTAATTTCCCATTGCAATACACTTCACTTTCATTAGAACACTGCAGTTGTGGCACACTGAAATAGAATCACTGTCCTAAGAGAAGAAGGAAAGCATTAAACGCATTTTTACAGAAGATACACTAACACAAGAGCATATCACACCTAACCAAACCAAAGTAGCACATTCAGTGCAAGGGTCTTTATTCAGTGAAATGTGGTATGGTGAAATATAGTAAGAAAAAAGTAAGAAAAAACGCTATTTACAAAATATATACAGTGGATAAGAGGAAGCAAGCTTTTTCCTTGAAATACACGGCTAATTTCTTGGCCCAACTATTCCGCCAACTATCCAAAGCTACTCTTTCATCAGTACTGAAATGAGTCCTTATATAGACTCCCACTGGCCTACTCAACTCGGTGTGTACCACTCCTCCTCTTCTGCAGACGTAGACAACCACAATCAAAAAAGAAGGTAAAAAAACAATGCAAAACTTGTTCAAAATGACTGTTCGAAACATATTAAGCTAAAAACAAACATTATGAACATACTGAATCTGAAATAAAAGCTTTTTTCTTAGACCAGGAATGTGCAATGAGTCTAATTTAAGTATGCAATAATTCTGCTTTACCGACCAGTAGCATGGTTTAACTGACAACTGTGATATTGTTTACCAGGCTAGCAATATATATCTGGATGTAGAGTTGGTAGAGAGAAAAAAAAATATGTGTGTAAGCTGCTTTAAGTAAAACATGGACAGAAAGGACTGTTAGGAATAAAAGGAGAGATAAGAGGATTTATTACTTACCCTGCTCCTGCAAAATGCACATCAATTGTTCATTATTAGAAAGTGCTTAATCTGTGTATGGTCTATGTCACTCTATGTAAATAAAAGCAGGATACAGTTTGCAACCATTTACCATAGGTACTTTGGACTGGTTAATAAATTGCATTTATAATTGTTACTCAGAATTGAATTCATAAATGTTTTGACCAGTTTATGCTGTTGCCCTATTGAGTCGCTTGTCTTTGTCGGTTGTGAGGCACAGCAAATGCCCATTTGACCTCTATAAAGTTACTGTTGCACTTGGCACCTTTGGTCAAAATTAAATATGGTAACCTAAAACAAGCACAAATACTGGTTCATTGGGAAGGGAAACTGTGTTTTTGATTTCTTGGAGAATGCTGGCTTTCTTTCATTCCTAAGAATAAAAAGGGAATTAGTGAGCCCTGACGTTAAATTACACAGGACAATTCCAGATTTCATCATTCCGGTCGTTAGTAAATGATTTGCAGATCAGCTGCAAATGCTGATGCTGTTCCTACTACATTTGTGTTATAGTGACTAGGTTTCTATGTTCTGTCATTTCTAACCAAAAAACAAAACCAAAAAACAATACCAAAACAAAAAACCGAACCCCAAAAACTACACTAAGCATCTTTTCTATTTTTGTGCACATTATTGTATATTGATTATTATGGAAACCTGGCTTCATAATAGCCTACCAGACTCATATCATGCTAGATGGGCTAACATCACACCAAGTGGACCGCAAGGCCGCATCACTCAGGCCAAATTGCAGTGGACTTTGTGTATTTGTCAAAGCCCGATAGTGCACCAACTCAGCCATTGCTGAACACTTCTGCTGTACTGATCTGGGGTTCATAATGGTCAAATGCATACCCTGCTACCTTCGCTGGGAGTTTACTGTGGTCATAGGTGTTGCTAAATACAACAGACCATGAGTGACCATGTTGCTGATGGAGCCCACATACCGGCAGTGAGAACAGTGTTACAAGACTGCTTTTCAGTGTACTAACAGGGACATGTTTTAAAATATGCCCGAGAGACTTACTTTGTTTCATGTAAATAAATGTACATCAGTCACTGATCAATTACCGATCACTCACTTCTCATCAAGAAGTGTGTAGATGTGACTTAGACATAGCAAAACCGCACACTCCCAAGGCAGAAACCATGGATGAACAGTGAAGTCTGCAGTCTGCTGAAAGCACTGATGCAGCCTTTAAATCTGGCAGCAGTAAAAAAGTCAAAGCTGCCAGACACAATATAAAGGCTGTTATGGTGGCTGAAAAGCTAAAGTACAGCACACAAATTGCAGCCTACTTCAACACCAACTTAGCTACCTACCCCTGGCACAGTCCACTGCTTCAAAACTACAACAATTATCCCAGTAACAAAAAAGCCCATAATTACAGAGATGATTGACTACCGTCCCATCAGTCTCACTCTAGATGCTGAAGTGCTTTGGAGACTGATCTTACACTTTGGACCCCCATCATGTTGACTACTCTCTCCTCGGCAATGCACACTGCTCAAAACCACCTGAAAGCAATCAACACCTATGTGTACTATCAGCTAGGCATTTTATACCATATATGCAAACCACCAACTACTAGGTTGGGTGGCCAAACCACACCCTCTCTAACACTCACCACAGTGTACCCACAATGATGTGTCCTCTCACCCATGCTCTTGAGGGAACAAATGTGAAACAAGTGAGCCGCTTCAAGTTCCTCAGTGTTCACATAACTGAGGATCTTGCCTGAACACTGAATACCTCTAACATCATCTGAAAATGTCTAACAATGCATCCACTTCCTCTGAAAGATGCAGAGAGTGAGTCTACCACAACAGCTCCTCTGCATCTCCTACAGGTCAATCGTATGGAGCAACCTGCTCAGCTGCATCACAGTTTGGTAGGGCACAGCCACAGCTACTGAATGCGAGGCACAATACATCACCACAGCTGTCCTTCCAACCTTACAACTGAGAAAGGCCAGAAAAATCTTGTGCAGACAATTACAGACAACTTCAAACAATGGAGACTACACTATAGAGACTACACTGTGGAGACTGTAGTATGGAGACTACACTATGGAGACTGTAGTATGGCGACTACACTATAGAGACTACACTATAGAGACTACTATAGAGACTGTAGTACACAGACTGCACTATGGTGACTAGTATAGTATGGGGGCAGCTGTGGCCTAGTGGTCTTGTGACCGGAAGGTCGGGGGTTCGATCCCCGCCCAGGGCAAGATACAACTGTGGTTCCCCCTGAGCAAGGCATCTAACTCCCCCAACTGCTCCCTGGGTGCCATGGTTTGGGATTGCCCCCTGCTCTGGGCAAGTGTGTTTTACTGCACGGATGGGTTAAATGTGGAGGTCACATTCCACTGTGTGCAAACACAGTAGGCAAATAGTCAATATTTAATTTATTTTTTAGTATAGAGACTACACTATAGCAACTGTAGTATGTAGACTGAGCTATAGAGACTGCATTACAGACACCAGAACAGACTGCACTACAGAGACAATTCTATATGGACTGAACTATTTAGACTACAACATAGATACTGCACTATAGAGACTACACTATAAAGACTGCACTATAAAACACTAAAGACTGTAGTACACAGACTACACTGTAGTGGCTGCACTATAGAGACTGCATTACAGAGACAAGTACTATAGGGACTACACCATAGAGACTACACTATAGAGAATAAAATACAGAGATTTTCTAAAGCTGCTTTGTGACAAAAAATTGACTTAAAACATGAGTTGATTTAAAATAATGTAATTGTAATAATTGCAACTGTCATAATGTAAATAAACAAAAAGTTGAATAATAATATAACAAAAGTGGAGACGTTTCCAAAATGTTCGAGTTAGTATATAAATAAAATAAATAAATAGAGTCGTAATGTCAAATAAATCAATAAATCTAATTATAAATCGACTGTCAGCATAAAAAGTGTATCAAGTTCCATAATAAATATTTTATAACAGTTATAACGGTTTTATTTTTTTTTTAACAAAAAGTTTAGCTTTAATTACATCACACTACCAGTTTTTAAAGCTTACAGTGACATCTACTGTACACACCTTCAGACTACACACTTTACCAACCAAGTGTTGAATAATTAAAAATTAATCATAGTTCTTCTGAGTAATACAATAACATAATTTTATACAAAAAAGTATGACTATTATTTCAATATGCTGATGAAGAAAACTGTTTGTGGTGTCATTCAGCAACTTTTAAATAATATGTATCCCCCAAGACATGTCGACTAGGGGGTAGAAAGTCGGTCAATGTTTTTATGAAAAATGCAGTTTAAACAAGAAGACATTAAGCTTTACTGCAACAAAAAATATGATCATCCACAGGTATGTATATTATGATGGTATTACAATATATCTTTCAGCAGGGCATTAAGCTTATGGCAAAAGACAAGCTAATAGTAGAAATGACATAGACATCAACAGTGAATAACTACTGTATGGCCAAGATGCCTAAAGCCATGGTGTGCAAAAGCAAAGAAAGGTCCAGATGTTCAAAATGGAGGTTGCAGATGCACTTATTTATGGAGGCAAGAAAAACAGAAGGCCTTCCAAGGGAAGAGAGGGATGTGCCCACCAGATGCATCCGAAGACCAACAACCCCGAGACCCATGAATTATGTCTGGTGTAATCAAATGGATCCGTTACTGACATAGGGAAAATGCCAGTTATTCCCAGATCTCCTGTCTGAAATGTGACCAGATCACAAGAAAGCCCATGAGACTGTATGAGTATTAACTGAAAGGTGTGGTAGACCTGAAATGATAAAATTAGTTTAAAACCTAGTATGTGTGATGACACAAATGACATGAATTTATAAAATACAACATACATTGTGTATTTCAGATTTTAAGGTTTAGACAGAGCCAAATTGATAAATATTTTTCATTTACTACTTTAGCTCTGTCTAATCTTAGAAATTACACAGAATCAAGAAAAGAAAACGTGAAGACACTATTGTGAACCAGTAGATAAATATGTCCACATCATTAAATCTTTCAGGATTTCCTATAGTCATTGTCAGACTTACAAACCAATTACACCTTTAGAGCATAAAGGAGATGATGTTAACAGAAAATCTGTCCATAGCATTAATGTACAGTTAGTGAGCTTCAAGAAAAATGTTTCCATTTATTTTTAAATGTATCTACATTTATTTTTAAATTAGCATTTAATAATGTAGTGGAACTTGCTGTTAAAATCAATGAATCAATTAATAAAAGATCAATTAATCATACTGATCACTTTGTTAACAGAGGGTTGGGCTAGACATAGTTATCCCGTCAGTGCAGCAGCGTCGAGTGCCAGCGGGAGAGAAAATGGAAGAAAATTCAAACTTGTCACAGCACCCCTGGCCCTATTTAAGTGACTTTTTTTAAATACATGAGATGAAACAGGAGTCATTTGTGTGTGGTACAGTGGTAACATCACTGGGCTCCCATGTAAGAGACCTGGGTTTGATTCCTGATCTGGGCAGCCAGTCTGTGCTACACCAATAAGGGTCCTTGGG
>JAOVVF010000032.1:9000196-9014085 GCA_028565595.1 Duopalatinus emarginatus | reverse complement strand
TGTGTGTGTGTGTGTTTGTGTGTGTGTTTGTGTGTGTAACTGTGATATTAATGTTTTATTCCCAGGTGTCTCTCAGCTGCTAAGCACCTGCTCTGAAGAGGGATTACACACACACACACACACACACACACACACACACACACACACACACACACACACCAAAAATACTACTCCGCTTGATAAGCTTACTGAGACCTGCAAAACACATAGACACATGGTTCTTCCACCTCTATAGCTCCTGCAGAAAGTGGACAAATGCTTAAATCAGGAGAGAGAAGGACAGATAAACTGAAAGACATAAGAAGTAAAAATAGAGATAGAGAGATATGGCTATAGAGAATTGGGAGAGCACAGTAGCATGAACATCCAGCCTGGATGAAAAAGGGGACTTTTACCTCGGGTGAGTGTGTGCGCCTTTTTTTCTTGTGTGTGTGTGTGTGTGTGTGTGTCTGTGTGTGCTGGGTAGAGCAACTGAACTCTCTAACCATAACAGAATATATTCACCACATCATTAAACTCTCCATCTCTCACCTTGTGTTTCTTTCTGGCCATCTCTTCAAAGATAAATCAGTTCCTACTATAATGTAATGTGCTACATATTTTGCTGAATGTGATTTTTTTGTTATTGAGTAGAGTTATAAAATATGAAAATAGGAAAGTGTGCATGTGTGCACTTTTGTGAGTGCGTTGCTAATGTGTGTAATTCACTAAGGATTCTGTTTATTCTGCCAACCTTGTTTAAAGTGCATGGTCTGATTTCCCTAAGGGACAGACGTTCCTAGGACAACAGGGTGGAGTGCAAGTTAAATTCGATTAGCTAATGTGACATCATCACTAGGCTTTTATTTTTACATCTCAGACAATTACTTAGCATAGTCATCTGGTTTTAGGAACTTGATCTCAAGTACAGCTTGAATGTGCATGGGGAATATGACTGATTTCAGTCATATTGATTTCGTTTAACTTCTTATGTTTTAAGTCTTAAGTACAATTAACAACTTAAACCCCAGCATGAAACCCAATTTTAATCTTTGTAATTGTAATCTGTAGATTGTATTGTACACTTTGTTGGCAAACAAGGACGTAATACTCAGTGTGTGTGTGTGTGTGTGTGTGTGTGTGTGTGTGTGTGTGTGTGCCTGTGTGTGAAGTAGATAATCTTATTATCTACGAGTTCTGTCATATCCCCTGCAGACATTGCATTTTACATTGCAATTATATGTCAGCAAAGTGCTAACCTACATTCAGGTCAGGTTAGGCCACAGGCTTGGATGCTGTAAACATTAAACCAAACCTAGGACTTCAACTCCTACGTAACACAGCACCAATCAGCAGCACCTCAACTGATGAGGAACACATGCTCCAGCATGCACTTAAGCACAATCTAAAGCAGTATTCACTTATCTCACCTTTGAGTATTGTAGTGCATTATGGCTTGAGGTATGTGAGGGACAATCTTGGTAATGTTGGGTCTGAGTAAAGGATCAGTGGTAGGGCTATGCCTAAGGTAAGCCCCTGACTTACAATAATATAATTATAGTAAGCTGAGGAAGGTGCCGGTACGGCTCCATGTACTGGCAAGACATGACTGTAGTACCCCCAACTGCTGTCTGGGTGCTGTGGATCAGGTGTCTTTACTGCCTATAGGGTTTCGCTAGTTTGTGTATTACACTGCACAGATAGGTTAAATGCAGAGGTCAAATTCTTCTGTGTGTACAAAAGCAGAAGTCAATGAATGATTTACTTTCACAAAGCCTTTTCATAGTCATTCATGTTCTGTGTAATGGCCCTGTATTAGCTAGCAAAAATGCCTGTGCTTCTTAGGCATTATTAAAAAGTTATGTTTGGAGGTAATAGCAAGAGTGTTCTCACAAATGTATCTTTTTGTTCCTATGTTTAAATTTAATTTTCAGACAGATTGCCTTGTAATAACATTGTAAATAAAATGATTTTAATAGCAACTAATATTGCCTACTAATAATCCTATAATTTTTTTATCAATTTCTGTTTAGATTTTTTTTTTTATTAAGAGAAATCATTGATGTATATTTATCTAAATTGTGTGACATTTAAATTGAAGTGGTGCATGGATTAAAACAAAAAACTAAAACAACAAAATAAATAAAACTAAAAGAACTACATTACAAATAGTTACATTTCTGAGCTGACCCCCCCCCCCCCCGCTGCTGGTCGTCACGGCAACAGAGCAGTATTATAGGGATTGGAGTTGCTGCACTGTTGTGAGTCAGACAAGATAATTACTGAGAAACTAAGAAACAATTGACCAATCAGAATTAAGCAAAAGATCCCCTTCTGTCAATAGCTTCCTCCATGACTATGATTTTCCCTCCCACTGTGTGTGCCTGTGCATATGTGTGTGAATTTGTAGGTGTGTGTGTTACCTAGATAGGAAAAATATAAAAATAGGTTGCTGGAATGATAAAGTTTAAACAGCTTTGCAGAGGTAATTTAGGGTATAACTGGAGAGAACAAAATGAGAAATAGAGATAGATTCAGCAGAGAAAAGGGGAGAAAGAAAAGGAAGGGGGGAATGGGAAGTGTGTGTGTGTGTGTGTGTGTGTGTGAGAGAGAGAGAGAGAGAGAGAGAGAGAGAGAGAGAAAGATTAACAGCACCAGGAACAGAATGTGTTACTGTGCTTTGGGGTTTGTAGAGCAGAAGAGCAGGAGAAGTCTTATCACCAACGAACAGGTGTCCATCCTCCCATCAGATGTGTCATTCGCTTCCCCCATCCTCTCTCTCTGAAGTTGTATCTCTCTTGCCTCCCCCTCTGTTTCTGTTCTGCTTTACCCCTCTCTTCAGCAGCATTATGAATAACCAGGATTAGTGAGAGTGACAGGCAGACAGAGAGAAAGATGAAATAGTCTGTTATCACTTCATCAGATGGAGAAAGAAAGACCTTTAATCTTAAATCCTAATTTCATCTTTATTGAGATCAACTTTATACTTACACAGGCATAGAGTGCAACAAAGGTTGTTTTTTTGCCTAACTCACATCCATTTAACAGACATACAAGAAACTGAATTATGAGCAGTTTCACTGGACAACAAAATGTTCCCTTTTTTGTCCCACAAACTAAAATAGGCGGACCTTATACTATTTTTATGCTGAACAAAATGTTTTTATAATTTTATAATCAGGAATGCTTTTAAGTCACCTTAAAATACCAAATGTGCTTCTAAAATGTGCAAGCCTATAATTCGATTTATTAGACCTCTTCTTTGGTGTCCAGCAATATTCTGAAATAGAAATAATATAAAAAGAAACAGGTAATGCATAAAAAAGCAGGTGTTTGTTAAATGGGACAAATGTAAATTAGTGTTTTCAAGACAAATTACTTAAAATAAAAGGGGATACAGATCCACATTCAACAGCTTAAAGAAGACAATATAAAGCAATAAAACTTGAAATCTATGCAAAATTAAAATAAGAGAATCTGACATTAGAGGAGTAAACAACTGTCACAGAACTCCAGGGAGTCGAAGATGGATGCAAATGCAGGTTTGGCTTTATGAAACAACGGCACAGCCAGACAGATCCAAAACATGAAGCAAAGAACGTTATCAAGGACAGGCGAAAGGTTAGGGAATCTACAAATAGGATATTAAGGGCAATAGTAAAAACCAGAAAACAAGAACAAAGCAAAGTCAAAACCATATCATTATATATATATATAATATAATGTGTAAATGTGTAAATGGATGTAAATAGGAACATGTGTAATTAGAAATTGGGTGAAGTTGAATGTGCCCTCTACCCATATGCCCATAAAACCCCCTGGCACTTGTCACTTGGCATGTGGAAACATGTCACTTCCACCCATGTGGAAAAACTGAGTCCAGTCTTCCTCATCCTGACAACATCTATACCATTATAACTGTGACTTTTGACTCAATGAGATCAGTGATAAAATCAACATTTATATGGGATTAAGGAGCATCAATATAGGGCTATAAGGTATTTGGGTAGCCATGACTGTGAATGGGTAAGTGTCCCTCTTTAGCCAGTGATGCTGTTCTTCTAGGGCCAGTTTCACAATTTTCAATGTCATAGCTTTTGCTCAGCTGGAGATAGCTTCTTTGAAAGAAAGCCAGAGTAAAGCCCCCACTCTTGATTCAGAGGCATCTACTTCCACAATGAAATGCTTTGAAGGATCAGAATGTTGTAGGGTGGGAGTGTGTGGTGAAAGCCACACAGGACTGGGTGAATGAAGGGTCAGGTAAATGAGGCGAATGGATGCAGTATTTGATCTATGACACACTCTTATAACCACACATATTGTATTTTCTATTAGTTTATTACCTCTAAACTAAATTAGTACCTCTGATCCATAGGGAAATGGACTCGACTAGAACACTAAAAGTGTGCTGTAGTATCTGGCACCAGGAAGTTTACATCAGAGCCTTAAAGCACTGTAAATTACAAGGTGTGGATTGAGATCTGGGGAATATGGAGGCCAAATCAACACCTTGAACTCTTTGTCATGTTCCTTGAAATATTCTTGAATATTTGTTTTTTATTGGAGTGTGGTCACATCCTGCTAAATTAGGCCACTGGCAATAGGCAGTGCTGTTGCCATAAAAGATGGCAATTGGTCTGCAACAATGTTTAGGTAGGATAAAAAAAATCCACATTTACATTTATGGCATTTAGCAGACACTAAATGTAAGAGTGACTTACAAGCTTATGTAGTGTTAGGAGTCTTGCACAAGGACCCTTATTGGTGTGGTACAGACTGGCTGCCCAGACCAGGAATCAAACCCAGGTCTCTTACATGGGAACCAATGATGTTACCAGTGTACCACACCAACATAAGTACCAGGACACAAGTTCTTGAGGGATTAAAGTGACAACGACCTTTCACACTAGGCCAAGCCAATTTTTAAATAATGTAATAGTGGTTAAACAGATAGGGGAACAATGAAAACCTATAATCATTAGGTAAGGAAATATATATGGACATGATAGCAAAATAACTTCGGACATGGACTAATCTATTCCAAAGTTACATGTGACAATTCATGGAGAATTGTTGTAGTGTCCCTTGTTGCCAATTTGTTTTAAATATTGTGAGATGCTTCTATGAGCCATAATGATTCAGTATGAAATGAGCTATTAATTTTTAATAAAAGAAAGAGAGAAAATAGATTGGTCCATTTTTTCTGTCTTGCAAATATGTAACTTAAAAATGCTCTAATTCTGAATCAATTATGACAAAAATGACAAATGATTACATTAGAAATATTCCAGTTATTCAATTCAAGTTGAAAGTTAAACATGCATGAGCCTAAAGTAAATGAAAAGAAAAACTGTACCTTATGATTAATAGTGTTCATTGTCTTTATTACTTACTAGAAAAAGGTATGAGGTCTGTCTTGCTTGAGTGCATTCCTTAATTTTAATGTTAGACCTATTTTTTCTGTAAAGCTCAATATCTGGTAATTATGTTGATAGTAGCTTATTGAAACATGTATTATAGGAATTACTATAATAACTATAAAGAACTATAAAGAATTACTGTAAAGAAAAGTTAATGTCACATGTTATGTATAAAACTCATATATATACACAGATGTGCACACACTACATACTAATACATATATGGAAACCACAGTGAAGCATGGCAGAGATGCTCTGGTGCTTCTGTGCTTCCTCTAGCACTGAAAACCTGAAATGTGTAGCAAGAACAAGATGGATACAATCTCCTTCTATGAAGCAGCTGAAGCATGAAAAGCTTTGGACCTTTTAACAAAACAATGGTCGCAAGAATCCAGCAAAGCTTGGTGTCAAAAGTGATGGAGTGACTTGAACCAAATAAAAAATCTTTGGTGGGATTTGAAAAAGGCGGTTGCAGCACACAAACCTTAGAATATTAGTGAACTTAAGGCCATTGCCGGAAGAATGGACCAAGATTCCTCAGGAACACTGCACACGGTGCCTGGCTATGCATAACATTTGTGGTCTACTAAGTACTAAAAGCCCTTGTGATAAAGGCCTTAGTCATTACAAGTTGGTATTTTGAGTTGAATTTAGAAAAAACATTTGTTACAAACAGCTTATAGGCTATAAATTTAGCTAATACACCTGAGTTACAATGGGGGTTGAATATTTTTTTATCGCAACTGTAAATGCAACTGTAGGTTAGGATTAAGAACAGACTATTGCTCTGATTATAAAAAATTAAGTAATTTTCTTGTTGTGTGTCTCACTTTGGGATTCTCTGTAACCTTACCTCGTTCTGCCTGTCATTTGATATAACTGTACGTTGCACATCCATCTTTTTGTCTTTTATTTGTCTCCCTGAACCTTGAAGATGAAAATCTATACAGCCAGTGCACTGTATGAAAACCACTGTGTAGTGTATGTGTGTGCGTGCAAACGATGCAAACATCAAGCAGTTCTCTGAAAGTGCTGCTATTTATCACAGAGAATGACTCCTGACACGGTACAAAAAAACCCACATAGTGGCCAGCTGGTGGGCTTCAAGAACTGAGGAAAAAATGAAATGGAGAAGGAGAGAGGGAAGAGTGAAATCCTGCTGTGCTGTGCAGCTGAGCAAGATGAAACACCTCAGAATGTCTCACATCTCAGGAAAGTATTACTTGAGAAATTATAGAAAAGACCAATGTGACCTGTCATTTGAGTAAATGGTGTGAGAAAATCCAAATGTTTATTTTGTCAGTTGTTAAACACAAATATTATTAAGTCAACAGGTTCCATCATTTTTTATTAAGATCAGTACATTTATAAAAAAAATATCTGAAATAATAATGTGTGTTGTGACTGAGAACTGTGGCAATTTGGACAAATATTATGCTGTATCACTTCCTGAAATTGATGTAACTGTGTACATTCCTAAGGCTTGCATGGTTCCAGGACAGTTAAAGCTCAAGGGAGAGATGATAGAGGGGTGGGTAGGGCACTTGATAAAGCATAACCTATAATTTTGAAAAGTTCCCGGATGACGTACTGTTTCGGGTTTGAGTGGTGAAAGATCTGTTAAACGGGAAGTTTTATTTCAATAGTTTCAATTCTATTAAGAAGAGTATGATTGAGTTGGTTTTGTTCTGCATTTTGCAGTTCTAAAATACTTTTGTAAAGTGAGATTTCAATGTGCTGTAGCACTTACCATTTTCTCTTGTCCCAGCAGTTTTTAACAAGTACATTTAGCATAACATGTGTTCGCCATTTCACTTTAAAGCCTTGTTCATTTACATAGATTTAAAAAATGTGATTAATCGCAATTAACTATATGAAATTCTGAGATTAATCGCGAATACATTTTTTTTATCGTTTGACAGCCCTAGTAGTTAATGTTTAATGCCAAAAAATGGCATTAAAGGTTTTTTTTATTATTAGTTTTTTCCATTTTCAATGGCCAAAATGCATTATTTAAGCAAAAGTTTATGAACTTATATGTGCTTTTTGAAATTCTTATCATTCCAAATTTTTCCCTTTGCTGTTACAATAACCTCCCCTTTTCTCAGAAGGATTTCCACTAGAATTCTGAGCATTACTAAGGGTACATGCTCAGCTACCCACAAGAGCATTAGTGAGGTGCAGTTAGCATTACTGTTTATCCCATAGATCAAGGCTCTGCAAAGAACACTCAGGTTCTTTCACACCTGGCAACCGTTCCAAACCATGTCTGATATGATGAAGATACAGCATTCAAGTGTCCTAGTATATTTCAGCATGACATACTGTTGCACTACCAAGTTAACAGACTGTGCCTGGATTTAATGCTGCCATAACATGCATGAGAAATGTTCTAATTTCTGTCTGGCCTACAGATCAATATGGCTTTAAAACAGTTTTACACCTAGCTTTACACACTTACCAGTGTCCACCCATTAACTAACCACTGCATTTACCTATATTCTATCTGCACATCAGCTGTCAGCATCCCAGCTTTCCCCAGTTTTAATTTGTTTCGCTCTACAGCATGCAGCTGATTTGCATTGCAACACCTACTACAGGCACATACACACCCACCGTTCAACATGCACATCTAGAAATTCAACACTGTTTAAGTTCTTGTTTTTACATTATATATTATACATTACATATAACACATTATTACCCCTAGGCACCACAGTCAAACCATGCTATCATCATTGTTACCATGAGGTACCACAGCTAAAACAGGGTACATAGTACATGGAAGGGGTGGGTGGATCTCCAAATAATTATGTGGTGGTTCCCTGTTTCCACCATTTCTTTGTGTATTTTTTGTTAAGCAAAAGAACCGACTGAATGTAGAGCAACAGATTACAGAGGGTTAAAAACATTCATTAATATTCTGTTGGAGAGACATACAGACTGACAGAGGCCCTTATTTCAGCTCTCTCCGTCTCCGAGGAACTAATTTCAGATGCCCTCCATCCACCAAGTCTGTGTGTGTGTGGATGAGAGAGAGAGAGAGAGAGAGAGAAAGAGAGAGAGAGGGAGAGATTTGTTTTGGTGGAAGAAGCAGGTGTTGTGGTCTCAGTTTTCTTTCAAAATCTGATTCTGATAAGGTCAGCTCTTTACCACAGCACCAACTAATCAAGATAACGCTGATTATACTTTCCACACCTCTCTCTCTGTTTTTATCTTCCTCTCTGTGTGGGAAAGGGGTGAATTGGGGAGGTGGAGTGTGATCAATGACATTTAATTAGACATACGTGGTGAAACTGATACCACAGGTCACAGATACCTATGTCACATTGAAATCATATTGAACAAATAAACTTTATGAATTAAAAGCATGAATAACACTAAGAAATGTACAAATATATATATAAAATATACAAATATATATAAAATATACAAATATATATATATATAAGTTTTTTATATTTTATATACCTATTTTATATATATATATATTTTTTAAGGTACCCTATGATTGACATCAACTGACTGCTCATTGACTACTAACAATGTGTGATCTGCACTGACTTTCCTATGTTATCACCATCAAATATAGAAATGGTGGTGGTAAGAGTATCACTAAAGAGAATATTAATAAGAATTAATTATTATGAAGTGACCAGTCTTTAAATAATAAAATTAAAAGAAAATTATTTACATTTACAATATAAATATACATGTTAATTAATGATGTCATACCTACACATGAACATTTCTTTAGTATTTTACTTACACCTAACTAGCTAGCTTGACAGTGTTACTGTGACAGCTAGCTCGCAAAATGCAAAAAAATGCAAGAAGGCCATGTTATGGACATATGTATATATAACTTTCTCCTAAAAAATAATTTGAGAAAAGGACAGCCCTGAGTTGATTAGCTGTAACCGGAGTTAATATAATCTCACGCCGTTCAACTGCCGATGGGAATGCAAGCACTTATACAACCACATGAGGCTTTTCACTTTTAGCAATATGCCTTCATACTGAATAAAAGGTCATCAGTGCTTTCTCTAAGGCTGTGGCTAGACTCTTAAAAAATATTTAGGTTTTTTTGCATGCTTGGGCTGGTTCTTTTATATAATCATTTTATGTCATACTGAAAAATTACAGTATTAAAAATTAGATTACTTCAGTAATGCACCCACGCGTACTCATGCGCACACACACACACACACACACACACACACACTCGTTTAATTAATGTCTACAAATTAAAACAAAGGAATGAACTAGAGTTGACCATAAAAAGTGATTTCTTATTTAATTTCAGATAATTTCTGCTACACTCAGCACTGGGGACTGTGTGTTTGTGTGCATGTTGTTCAGTTGTTCAGTGTCACCTTTAAATTTTTGTCTTCACAAAGCAGTGTGTGTGAAGTGCTGAGGCAGAAGTTGAGGATATTTTAAAAGCTTATCCGTGAGTAAAAGAAAGGCTGCTTTTCAAGTGTCATCACATTAGTTTGGTTATAGTGAATCAATGTCACATAGTTCTGACATGAGCTTCTTTTCAAAATGGAAAAACAAAAAACAATTAAGTACTTATTTTAAATTACTATGTTTAGAATATGTGGTTTTTTTTACTTGTAAGTGAAATTGTGAAAGGTTCTTAAGGTTATAACTCTTTATGAACACTTTTTTTGCTATAACATTTGCAAATGAATCTGTCTTGCAAGTGATTTGCCTGATTTAAAATGTATTTAACTATAAAAATTTATACTGAATACTGTTTTTCAACTAAGCCAGGTTGCCCGGTCAGTGCCAGATCCGTGCAAAACACCAATTCCCAGAACATCCTTTGGCTTGCAAACATGACTACATCTACCAGCATGTACCAGCGCTTTTAATGTTTTTCATTGCCTGACTTGCCATGGTTTAGTTTATTGTTTACACTACTCTGGTTTCAGGACTATTCTGGTTTTTGAGTTAGGATTTGTCTAGTTCATGTTGTTTAATCCCCTGGACCTGATCCCAGCCTGTTTCTGACATTGCTGTTGCTGTCACATGCATCTGCAACTGTACAGATTGATTTAATGATTTAAACACAATTTTGCTCTCACAGACAATTATTATTTTCACATTTTCCTGGCACATTATGGGGCAGTACTGACAAGAAAGCTAAAGTTTCTCTAAGCAAGCCTCCACCTTGATAAGCCCCAGTCAAGGCTGATGAAAAGCAGCCCCAAGGCATGGTGCTGCCAACACCATGCTTTACTGTGGGTATGGCTCTCCTTTAAGTGATGTTTTTACATTACATACAGGCAAGAACTCACGTATTTTACGTTTCCTCAGAGCAATTGGCTGAGAGTGAGAGAGAAAATCCGCAATACTCGTGTCAAAAACTCCAAGTAGCTTTCGTGTTGTCTTACTTATCTTAACGAACTTATCTCCACTGCCATCCGTCTGGATTACCATCAGGCCAACACTCCCACTTGCCATGATCATCGTCCATCGCGTGGAGTCTTCAAACCCTCTTCAAACCCTCTTAACCCTCAAACCCTAACATCCCAGTCCCCATGAAGGTGGATTCCGCTCGTCTGGCTCCACAGGAACGACAGTGCTGTCTTGCTTGCCATCTCTGCCTGTACTGTGGGTCTGCAGAACAAGAGATCACTGCCTGTCCGGTGCGTCCTCCGTGCTGGAAGCCCAATCAGGGTGGTGGAGCCAAGGCTTTGCCATCCACGGTGAGATCACTGTTCTCATCTTTTAACACCATCAGATAGCTGGCTCACGGTGTTCATGCATACTGCTGATCATATTCTCCCTGTTACAGCCCTAATCGATTCTGGAGCAGAGGGGGCTTCATTGACGGATGAATGGGCCTGCAATGTGAACCTACCCTTGGAGGAGCTACTTCACCCCGTATCTATCGCCTCATTGGATGGGAATCCATTGGGTGCAGGCCGGGTCACATGGAGCACTAAGCCCGTTTGCACAAAGATCGCCATGGGGCCCTGCACACGGAGCATCGGTCATTTTACCTCATCTGTTTCCCTTCGGCCACCGTCATCCTTGGCCAACCGTGGCTTCAGCAGCACAACCCTGTAATTTCCTGGAACACTGGTCAGATCACCTCCTGGTCTCCCTATTGTGAGCAGAACTGCCTCAAATTTCCTCAGCGCTGGGTGGGCCTAGCCTGTACCACTTCAGCCGAACCCTTGCCCTCTAACGTCCCAGCTGAGTATGCTGATCTGGCCCAAGCTTTCACTAAACACCATGCTACCACTCTGCCTTCTCATGAATATGACTGTGCCATCAACCTAGTTGAGGGGGCAGTGGTGCCTCGCATTAGCCCTTACCCGTTGTCACAGACCGAAACTCGTCTCATGGAGGAGTACATACAAGAAGCCCTGGCCCAGGGGTTCATCCATCCCTCTCGTTCCCCAGTGGGTGCGGGTTTTTTTCTTTGTTCCCACAAAGGACTCATCCTTACATCCTTGTATAGACTACCAGGGGATTAATAAAGTGACTAAGCGATATACCTACCCCTTGCCACTAGTACCATCTGCTCTCAATCAGCTGCCTACAGCCCATATCTTTACCAAGCTTGACCTCCGTAATGCCTATAATCTCCTGCGTATCAGGGAGGGAGATGAGTGGAAGACAGCATTTAGCACTACCTCTGGGCATTATGAATACGTAGTGATGCCTTTTGGCTTGACTAATGCCCCCGCTGTCTTCCAAGCATTCATTAATGACATGTTGTGGGATTTCTTGGGAGTTTTTGTGTTGGTTTATATTAAAGACATTCTTATATTTTCCGCTGATTTGGCTAATCATAGACTGCATGTATGCAAGGTATTCACCCGTCTGCTGAAACACCAGCTGTACACAAAAGCCGAGAAATGTGAATTTGATTGTACCACTATAACCTTTCTTGGCTACATTATTTCCCCAGAGGGCATTCGCATGGACCCAGGTAAGGGTAAAGGCCGTTTTGAGTTGGGCCAAACCCCAATCTGTCTATGAGTTACAACGCTTTTTAGGGTTTGCAAATTTGTTACGCTGTTTCATCTGCTCTTTTAGCTCTGTAGCTCTTCTGCTGACATCCCTCTTTAAAGGGAAACCTAAGCACCTTCAGTGGCCCCCAGCAGCAGACCAGGCATTTGCCAAGCTGAAAAGTCTCTTCACCACTGCTCCTGTACTAGGCCATCCAGATCCCTCTCTGCCATTTCTGGTGGAGGTGGATGATTCCAGTGTTGGGGTGGGAGCTGTGCTGTTTTAACATCTGGGCACACCTCCCAGGCTTCACCCCATCGCTTTTTTCTCTCGGAAGCTCTGGTGGCCCAATATGTCTGCTGATATACACAAATCCATTTCTTCCTGCTCTGTCTGTGACACCAACAAGACCCCCAAAGCCCTATCATCGGGGAAGCTGGTGCCTCTACCTGTGCCTGATTGGCCTTGGTCCCATATTGCACTCGATTTTTTTACCGATCTCCCCCACTCTGCCATTATGACTGCAGTGGACCGCTTTTCTCGGGCTGTTAAATTTGTCCTCTTTCCTAGTCCACCCTGAGCTTTTGTCACGGCCAAACTGTTGTTTCACCACATGTTTGCTATTACGGTTTGCCAGAAGACTGCTACTGACAGATCGGGGGCCTCAGTTTACATCTGCTGTTTAGCGGGCATTCATGGAGAAACTGGGTGTAAACATCAGTCTCACGTCAGGTTACCACCCACAGTCCATTGATTAGTGCGAGAGGGTGAACCAGGAACTCACCAAATTCCTCCGCATTTATTGCAGTGCCACTCCATCGGACTGGTCACGTTACCTTCCCTGGGCCGAGATTGCACAAAACTCCCTAAAGCTCTCAGCTACCGGTCTTACCCCTTACCAGTGTGCCTTAGGCTTCCAGCACCCTTTCGCTCTATAGGACCCCTCCCCCTCTAATGCACCCACTGTGGATGATTGGTTTCGGCGTAGTGAGAAGGTATGGTCTTTGGTTCACCAGGGCATTAAAAGGGTCCAGCACCTTCTGGGCCTCTGGCCTTGGCAGACTCTTTGGGGGGAGGGGGGCTATGTCACAAACTCCAGCACCACCCTCACGGCACTGAGCTAACTATCATTCGCTTTGGCGTTCTTCTCATTTGGCGTTCTTCTCTGGTCTGCCTCTCCAGTTTCCAATTTCTTGCTCTTTTTCCCATTTTCCGACTTCAAGGCTGTTTTTTGCCTTCTCGCTTTCCCTCTAGCTCGTCCAGCTAGGTGGTCACCGGTTGTTCCTTCACCTCACCTCAAGTTGAATGTTTTGTGGTCACTTTGTATTTGGGCTGTGCTGCCAATAAAACACATATTGTGTGTTTTCCCTGCAGTTCTGCCTCCTGAGCCTTCTGTGTGTGTGGTTCCTGGTTTTGTGACAACACGCAAGTGGCCGATATTGGGGGACAGCCCATTTTAATGGGCAGGACATTAACAGTGTTTAAACAGGAGGTCTTTTCCTGTCACCTGATTTTTAT
>JAOVVF010000032.1:8957884-8976243 GCA_028565595.1 Duopalatinus emarginatus | reverse complement strand
TAGAGTATATATATATATATATATATATATATATATATATATATGTCCAGTGTGTTTAGTTGTGATAGCAAATAAGCCATGGCCCAGATCTGGCCGACACTTTATCCGGCCCAGATACTACAGTGAAATCACGGCAATGACTTTATACAAAATCATGTATAAAGTAGCATATACACAAAATGGCGGGCTACAGTTGGGCCAGTTTCGGCCAAATTTTTTAATCATTTTACATAGTGCGCTTCAAGTTGCTAACAACAAAGTTTGTACTCTGTTGAATTTGTTGAGTTTACTTGGTATATTAATGCCAACTTTTCTTAGTTCAATTCACATTTTTTACATTTGTTCAGAGAACTAACCATTAGTCCACAGTGGAATTACAGCAATGACTTTATACACAATTTCGTATAAAGTCGCGTATAAAGCAGCATATACACAATACAGCTGGGCCAGAAATCAAAAACTCGGCCAAAAATGTAAACTATTTTACACAGCGCCCTGCATATGGGACACATGTGGCCCAAAGTCTGCGGACAATGTGGCTGCACAATACACTTGCGCTTGTGATTGCCTTAACTGGTGTTTAAGTGCCTTAATTTGGCCATATTTGCCACAAAATCATCTGCTATTTCGGACATTTTTCTATTTCTATTTTTTTGGGGTGTAGAAAAGAACTCTATAAACAGTTTTATACTCAGCTATAAAACAGTAGTGTCCACATTTCTCATATCTCAGTTTATGTTTATTCATTTCCTCCATCACATCCAATTTTCTAGCAGTAATTCTTTAATGCAGTGTAGCTGGAGGCACCAGCTTTTCAGATATTCAAAGCAGTAACAAATCACAGATGAAGGGAAAATGCATAAACACACATTTTATGCGAGACAAAATGGCATTGCATGCACACACACACAAACACTGTTCTAAAAACACACACGTGCAATAAACATTACTCATAACATATGACTACTTGTGAGTAAAGGTTTAAAAGGTTTTTTGACATGCTTAATTATCACCCTTAACTGTTACCTGAAAACAATATTTTATGGGTAAAAGCAACATACAAAGTGCAAATGAATTTTGTATGTTTTGTTTAATTTCACTTCAGTCACTTCATAGAGGTCACAATCTCAGTCCCTGCAGGCATTAACATGAGCACCATTTTAAACCAAAAGAGTTTGAAAATACACCCCTGTTGCATCTCACAGCACATTTCAGTGAAGAGAAAGTGAACTAGAAAAATAGTAAATGAGTAATAGCACAAAAATAATAACAAGCAAAGTACAGAAAATTTTCTATGATGACTTCAGCTTGAAGTGCTTAATTTAAGGATTCTTTTGAATTTTGTAGGCAAAATTTCTAGTGAGTGTCTATGGCAGCCTCTAGCCCACCCGGTAATGAGTTTTGAAATTTGGCATACTGAATGGGGACAGTCCCCTCATTCTTTGGACATTTTCACCTTCTTTTGGACATTTACACATTTTAGCACCACCAATGGGTTGTATTTGTAGTCCATTTACCCTATTCGGTCGGTCGCCTTTGGGTGTCAGAGTTGTAGTTCTCTGCATCAATGTGGGACTACAACTCCCTAGAAGCCCAGGGTCGATTAGGTTTGATGGGGAACAGCTGGCTGAGTCTCTATTTAAGCAGTGATTTAGCCAGGGGTCCCTCGTCACACCCCTAGATTTCTGTGCTATCTTGCACGAGGTAAGCGGTCAGGGACACAGGTAGGCTAACTACAGTCCTTATAGAGGGTCGTTGGGCACAGACTTTAAGGACTGGAAGTAATAAATTATTCAGGGAAAGGTTAGGCATTTAGTCTGACTCCTTTCTTCATCTTAGGGACATTCTCCACGTCTGAGAACTAGGTAAGCTTTTCTCTGGCCTTCGGGTCCTCTCTTATTTATTCTCAGCCAGTCCTCTCCCAGTCAGGAAGGACCACCCATTACTTCCTGACTCTCTTCCACATTGGGCATTCTCATGATTTGTCCCATGTCAGGGGAAAACCACGCTTTTTCATTCAGTGGCCCCGAAGCCAACCAGGCCTCTGCTTGCCTGCTTGGAGGCGGAGTCTCATTGCACTCAGTGCGAGCTAAAAGTATACATACATACACACAAGATTTAAAAGGAAACATTTGATTAGGGGAAAAGAAAAGGGGATAAAGAAACAACAGGAAATATAATAAATAAATAAATAATGAATTAATTCAATTTCTTTCTGTCATTGGCTGCGAAGCCAATCCTCACTCGCTCCACCACTAGTGAGTGAGACTTTCATGGTGCTACAGCGGCACCCTATCTCACACACAGCAACAGCTCTCTTACACAAAGCTATGGCTTGTGTGACTGCTATGGACAATTTCATTGATTGCGCATCTCCACTGCATTTTGTACATATTGACCCCTGCACACACTGCACAGAAAGACATGCTACCACCCATTTGGCACATTTTTTCACACTTTATATTTGTATATTTAAAAACACTTTGTATGTTATATTTTTCTTCTAATTATTCTTAGATGTGTATTTCTATTTCTATTTTCATGTTTTATTTTATATGTATATTTATTTTTATAGTTACTTTTGTAGACTGACAGTCAAAATGCATTGCACTGCAGGCTGTGCTGTGTATGACGGTATCTTGAATCATACTCCGCCCGTCTGCCTCAGAGGCGGAGTCATGCTGCAATTCAGGGCTCGCTCTAAGTGCACACACACAAGGTAGAAAAGAAAAGATAAAAATAAAAGAGGGAGGAATGAATAGGGGATGTTAAACAAAGGGAAAACAAAAGAAATATAAGGAAATAATTAAGATAAAGTAAGAGCGAATATAAGCGGGGTGTCAGAAGTTTGCCGTGACCACATAGGACGTTCCACTCTTATGTTCAGTTTCCCCCCCTTAAAAGCCATACCATACTAAAAGCCAAGTCTTATCATTGTTATAGTTATAGTTCCCCCTAAAATAGCTTTGGCCACCCTCTGCCCATCTCAAGGATAAAAGTCTAGTTCTGCCACTGCCGGCCTCCCCGTAGTGCACCGTGTGAGTGTGCTAGAAAAGCTGGGTGACTTGGGCTTGAATCTCGCTTGCACCAATAATTTAGGTTGGCGCAGAAAAATATAATAATTATTATATTTTATTTTGTGCACATAAGCACCCCCCATACTCACAGTTGGTCTTTTACTGCTAGTCCCTTCTCCAGTATAGCGTGTCGCACTTGAGTCCACCCAGTGGCAAATCATAACAGGATCAAGTTGATTGCACACATTATTTTTGTTAGGGGTCGGTCAGTTCCCTCTGTTGTCACCAGAGGAAGCCGACCTAGTCAGCCGGCCTCTAACAGGAAACCGGCTATTCCTTCTGCCGCCACCAGAGGGACTCAGCATAGTCAGCCTGCCACTGTTAGGCATCGGTCAATTCCCTCTGCTGCCACCAGAGGGAGCTGACCTGTTCGGCCGGTGACCTCTGGATGTCCCAAGGAGCCCAGGGGCAATCAGATCTGATGGGGATCACCTGGCAGAGCTTCAGCCAGGGCTCCCTTAGATTTTCGTGCTCTCTTGCACCAGGTAAAGCCTAATTTATGCTCAACATTAAAAACGGATACGGACGGAGCCTTCTGTCCATAGTCTGCATTCATTTTGTGCGTGATTTGCACATTTTTTGAAAGCTTATGTATGTGGACGAAACTGAGCAATACCACTGTTCACCGTGGGGGCAGTGCAACATGCACCCACTTCAAGTGGTTGGAACATTTTGAAAAGAGGTTGGGCAAGTTGGTTTGATGTATTTAATGGCCATACAGGCAAGTCTTGAATATGTCTTTTTGTCATGTCTGAAGTAAATACAAAACTACAAGCTCCTCCGCGGTTGCCATATTTGATTTTCACTCCAAACTACCCTCTATTGGATGTGTTTCTCAACAGCCATGTCATCGGAGCTTACGCAAGGAAGTATGTGGGAAATGATGGTTATATCGCTTGAAGCGCACACATACATTTCCTTATGCAGAGGGAGTATAAATGAGGCTTAAGAGGTCAGAGCAAGCTGGTAAATGACGGACCTCATAGAGGGTTGTCGTGTAGGGCCCGAGGTAATAATTGGTGTCAGGAAGAGTTTAGGTTAGGTCAGATTCTCTGCCACACCGGCCACCAGGCTCCTAAGTGATTCGCCCCACAACAGGGCAAACCACTTCTTCTACTTCATTCACTCTCTTTCTTCATCAGTGAGAAAGTGTGACGCTCAGCTGTTTGTGCAGCACACTCATAAGCAGAATAAATATAATACAGAGCATAAAAATGTGGGATCAGTAAAGCACCGAAATGCATAAAGATTAAGAATACAAAAGCAAAGAAAAAGAAAAAGAAAACAAAATATAACAGTCATGGGAAATGATAACCATGAACCGGAAGTGGTTACAAGCAGCCGCATCAGTGCATGAGGTTGGCTTTATGTTCGTTCTATTCCCCTTTCATTCATGTAAATATTATTTTGTTTGAGAATGCATAAGAGTGGCTCCATTTTATTTCAATGTGCAACAACGCGGCCTAGTGGTGCACTGGTTAAAGGCCCTAGGCCGCCACCGCGATGAGCTGGGTTTAAATCCCGCTTGGGGACGTTTTCATTTAAAATTATTATTTCTTACTGTTATCATTAGTATTCAACATACGAACCTACGAATTTTATTATTTGTGCACAATAATCTCCACAGAATTTGAGACTTCAGACATAGGTATAAAAATTTAATAAAAAGTGGGGGGAGTTGGACCAAGTAAGAAGCCCAAAACCTACCATTTCCATACGTAATGTAATATTTGAAGTATGTTTGCCTCATCTGCCAGTCTACCACTGCTATTCCGAAGAAGGGAAATGTGGAGCGGCATTTTCAGACTGTTCATAAAAACTAGGACTCTGACTTCCTTCCGAAAAGCGAGCTGAGAAATGTGAAGGAACTAAAATCCCAGTTATCCAGACAGCAGTAATTTTTCTCACAGCCGACCACAAAAGTGAAGGCAGCCACATCATTCTGGGTGAGTCACTTCATCACAAGAAGTCCTTCCAAGATGGAGAGAAGGTAAAAGAGGCCTTCACTGAAGCAGCTGACTGATTTCCTGAATTACCGCTTAAAATTACCATTGATAAAATTTAACCACTGTTTCACCTGAACTTTTCTGGAGTGGAGGATGAGATTTTTACACTAAAAGCTGACATTCAGCCTAATTCCAGGGCTCATGGACAGTTCTGGAAAAGTACCCCAACATGAGGAAATGTGTCTTTGACTGCATTATTCAGCTTCACTTATATATGGGAGTCAGCCTTTTCCCACATGAAGATTATTAAGTTCAAATACCGTTCCACCATGACTGATGATCATTTGGAAGCGTGCTTGAGGCTTGCTATCAGCAGCTACTGTCCGGACTATGCATCCCTGAGTGATTCCATTCAGTGCAAGTCATCTGGGTAAGGTAATGACAAAAAAGGTTATATTGCACAATTTGGGCTGTATGGGAATATGGGTTCATGCAGTTATGCAAGGTACATTAACATGTATTGTACAAATAAAGAATACTCAATATGTTAATAAATAAATATATGTTTTGTCTTTTTATAGTAAGTAGATAATTTTGACTAGGTCTTTTTATAAGAAGCTCTTATGCTGAAAACGTGTGTGCACCTCTGGTATAAAGGTATGCCTGTTGTCATTCTGAAGTCAATACCCATGTTGCCTTTTAGTGTTTCGTGAGCATGTTTGATGCTGATGTACTTGCTTTTGGCAAATGTCTTCATTTTAGACAGTAGTGTTTATCAAAATTGTCAAACAAATATTTTAGACCTAACCTAACAAAAAGTACCAATTGGATGTCTTGGATCTGAATAATGCTAAGTCTGATAGCAAAGCTGGCAAACAGAAAATGTTGTGAAATCTTAGCGGAACATTCTTTAATCGTCACAAATCTCAATAGACCTGCCTACAACCACACAGTAAATAAATAAATAACTTCTTTATTAATAACACATGGGAGTTTATCTCTCCCACCGCTATTTGCAGGGAGCCATCCAATGTGGCTGTTTGTCCCTGAGGTGTCACTTCCACCCCACATGCTGAACAAGCTGTGTCTTGTATATATTAAGTGCTACATTAGGAAAATAAGTACGGCTTCATGAAAAGTGTGGCATGTCTGCACACTGCAAAAAAAGTCCAGACATTTTAAATTTAATTATATTCACAAAACATGAAGGTTTTTTTGTTCAAATGAAGGACTACACAACACAGTAATGTTAGTTGGCTGAACAAATCCTAAAGAAACCTTAAAGGTTGTGTCAGTATTGTGGATGTTATATTTTAAACTAAATAAATCTTATCCTAAATCTGGTTTAAAAAAATTATCTAAAGCTTTTTAAAAAGGTTGATCATTAATATAAATATATTATATCAATTTAATATTTAATTAATATTTATTTAGTTGATATTTATTAAACAGTAAGGAATAAAACAAACTTTCCTGTTACAAGGCCCTTATATTAAAACTTAGTTAGCTACCCTGCATTAACATGGCTTCCAAAATCAAACAGTGAATTATTTTTATGTACCTGGGAAATGTCCAAATGTCATTTTACATGCCCAAATTTTCTTCCAATAAATGGCTACTCAAAGATGTTAGCTAGCTATGCTCAGCACTTGCAAAGAGATTTTCATAAGAAACATAGGAAAGACTTTGCAGAACACTGGGAAATGCCATAGCAAATGGGAAATGTGCTAACAAAAAAGTCTTTACTCTGTTGAATTTGTTGAACTTTTCTTAGTTCAATTGAGATTTTTACATTTGTTTAGAGAACTATCCATTAATGGCCCTTTACTTTAGATGTTTTTTAAAAGTCCAAATTAATGTAAAACCTTCCCACTAAAAAGTCATACTGATAAAATGTTAATCATTACACCGGAGAGGGACATTCCTATAATTGTATGTATGTTAATATACATGTGGTGTTTGCCTTACAGAAATGGTAATAGTAGTGCATCTAGTCTTGGCGTTGCTGATCTCGAAGGCTTTCCAGAAAGCTCCAGCTCCACTGGGCTAAACAGGTAATAAGCATGACATATAAAGTAAATAGAAGTAGCAGTAGTAGAAGGGAAGTTTGCTTGTGAAACTTATTTTTTAGGTTTGTTCTTCCCTGTTTTAATCAGTGCATTCGATAGTGCTAGAATTGGAAAACCAGCCATATAGCACTGCTGATGCTGATGTAGTCTGTGTGTGTCTGTGTGTGCAGTGAGGAGAAACTGAGGGTACTACAGAGTCAGGAACAAGCAGATGGTGAGTGATGTCTCCCTTTCTAAACCACACACTCAACTGCACTGAGGATGCATGTTTAGTGTTTAAAGCGTTCACTTAATGCAGTGAAGGATTGTAAAGAGTGTATGGGCCATTTACATTTTCAGTAAAGTCTCTCATCCACACTATAAATAAAATGACATACTTTCATATTTTCTACTTTTATAAAGTAATTAAACTATGTGCCTACTGTGAGGATTGTGACCTCTGCTTGTAACCCATCCATGCAGTGAAACACACACACCAGTGAACATTCTTTCCCAAAGTGGGTGGGGGCAGCCACAAACCACAGAGCCCAGGGAGCAGTTGGTTAGGTGCCTTGCTCAAGGGCTCTTCATTTCTTGTCTGTTGTAAGGATTGAACCTGAGACTATTCGGTCACAAGACCGGTTTCGTAACCATGAGTTCACGGCTGCCTCTTTCATGTACATTACATGTACACTAATGTACACAGAATATTTTTATTTGTCCAATATTGGATAATGTTATACTCCAGTAACCACTTTATCCTGTTCAGGGTCATAATGGATCCAGAGCCTATAAAACTTGGCCACACACAAATGTACACACTAAGTTCAGTTTAGTGTAACAAATCTGCCTCCTTGCAAAAAAACAGATAACCCATAGAAATCCACGCAAACACAAGGAGAGACACTCCACAGAAACAGTAACCAGAGCTCAGGAGCAGACAGAGGAGCCCGGAGCTGTAAGACAATGTTACCCAATGTTTCACCATGCTACCCACTAACCTTTTACTGAACGTCTTTCTAATGAACACGATTCTCCCAAAATCTGCCACGTAATTCTCTAAAATGATCGTCTTTGAGAGGTGATTGCAGCAGCAACGATTACTGAAAGTTACACACACGATGAAAAGCTTTAGCATTTATTCTGGTGTAAAAAAAAAACCAGGGTGATTGAGGGATCACAACTTTGTCAGGGATCACTACCAAAGAAAGGTCATGTCTCTCTCATGTCTCTCTCTCTCTCTCTTTCTCCCTTTTTAGAGGTGACCTCGGGTCTGTCCACAGCAGGAAGCAGTTGTCACAAAGAACTGCAGGTGATAAACTTTGACCTGGAGCTGGAAGGTGTGGATAGAGAGATGCAAGCAACGCTGCAGTGGATTGCAGCATCTGAACTTGGAATCCCTGCACTTCACTACAGGAAAACACTCCAGCACACACACACCAAGGTACACTGGTGCTTTTCATGGCCATTGCTTAAACTCGTAATTTTCACTTTCCACCATGGTTATCTTGTAATCCTTCCATGTTTCATTTTTACTCTCTGTGTGTGTGTAGTTTCAGAAAGTGGTGCATTTGGCTGCTCAGAGATCCTGGTGTGTTGGAGATTTATTCAGTTTTGTGTTGCAGTTTTGCCAACTCCACAGTGAGGGTGAAGAAGAACTTGGTCTATTTGACTGGCTTCTAAAAACGCAGCGCTAACACACACACACACACACACACACACACACACACACACACACACACACACTGTGGCAATGGCCTATTCTGAAGATCCCTAAATCTGTAACCACTGTGTAAGTCCCAGACTGGGGTCCTAAAAGCCAAAACATTCTCTCTCTCTCGCTCTACTTCACATTCTCTATATCTCTCATTTCACCCTTTCTGCAACACTTTTTCATTCTATGTGTTTGTTAGTGGGTTTTTTATGTTCCAACTCTCTCTACAAAACACTAAAAACACTGAATTATGAGGTCAGCCCTCTGCTTCACAGCCTCTCTGTAATTGGAGTATTTATTTTGTGTTTAATTAGCCATGTATAATGTTTTTTGTTGTTGTTGTTGTTGTTGTTTTTTTGTTTTTTTTTTTAATTGTCAATCAAACCTGCAAAAGATCAATCTCACACTCTGTTAGGCAGGATAGTTGTAAAAAACAGCCATTTTGTAGCTTGATAATTTATAAATGTATTTCAAATGGCATTTTTTTTGTTCAAAGATATAAAATCTATGTGGATATAAAATAAAATATTGAATATGATAGATTATCAATTGTATATAATAATTAAAGCACAGCACTCCACAGAACAGGGAAGATTTGGCTTCAGTTGTACTTCTACAAAAACATCTGGTCAGTTTCTGTGGTACATTTAGAGGTGTTTTGTTGTGAGTAAAATGATTTATTTTAGTTAAGTGTAAATAGGGAAGTTTGCAGAAGTGGTCTACAGTAATAGCCTGTGAGTACGGATTTATTTGTCATGTAAAAATATGTATATGTGAAATTAAATGTGTGAATAGTAGCTACATATTAACAGTAGTGTTTGGAACATCAGCACGGAAAGCACAACAGCATCCAATCTGTGAGTGTATATCTGAATGTATTTATCTTTTCATTATCAATAAAAATTGTATGTATGATTATATCAGTACTAGTCTTTTCTTTGAAGATTTACTTTACAATACACGCATTAAAGTATTCATACTGTACAGTATACGCATGGCATATGTGTGTGTAAGATACATGTTATTTACCCAGTTGCAGTTTTATCAGGCACACCTGCCATATACATTTATTACTGCTGTTCATGTGTCAGCCTCCACATGCTCCATCCATGAGTGGAAATGATCTACCATATGACCACCACTTAGCAAATATTATTAGGTTTGTGGAACATTTTTAGCATAGCAATAGCGTTGACATGATAGTGTGTGGATTTGCTGCATTGTTTTTAATTTTATGTCCAAAAAACTTTCTTTTTTTATTCTTATAATGTAACATTAGGTTAAGAGGTTTTATTGTTTTCCATAGTCTCCCAACCTCATTCACTGTGGCTTTGGGTGTGTCCCAGACATGAAAACAACTGCCTTCTTAGGCTGTAGTCACTTTAACACTGTTTATCATGTGGCAGCTGTGCAGTGCAAAATGTTTGCACCCACGGAACTGTTCACTTAATGCTGATAGTTACAAAATGCTTTGAAAGACTGGTTATGGCCCACCACTGAGAGATCCACACTGTAAGAACTGATCCACAGAGGATGCCATCTCCTCTGTGGTCGAAACTGCCCTCACCCACCTGGAGCGGAAAGACTCTTACGTCTGTTTGCTCTTTGTGGACTTCACATCCGCCTTCGACCCTGGCTAACGAACTCCTCACACTTGGACTGAGCGCCTCTATTTGTAACTGGGTCCTGGACTTCCTGATCAACAGGCCGCAGACTGTGAGGATCCACAATGTCTCTTCCTTCATATAATCCTCAGCACTGGCTCCCGTCAGGGCTGTGTGCTGAGTCCCCTCCTGTTCACACTGCTCACGTATGACTGCTCACCTAACCATCCAGCCTGTCATATTGTGAAGTTTGTACACGATATGGCAATGTTTGGATGCATCACAAACAGTAACGAGTCCAGCTACAGGCAGAAGGAGGACCATCTGGATGGTTAGTGCAGAAAGAACAATATCTGCATGGACATGAAAAAGACAAAAGAGATGAGCTGCAGTGGAAGTGGTCTCCAGCTACAGGTACATAGGCGTGTACCTGAGTAACAACCTCACCTGGAGCAACAACACTTCCAGTCTGATCAGCGGCTCTACTTCCTCAGGTGACTGAGGCGTGCTAGACTTGGGAGCTCAGTCCTCACTTTACAGATGTGTGTTGGAGAGTGTTCTGTGCTCCAGCATCAACGTGTGGCACCGAAGCTGTTCTGCTGCAGAGAGGAAAGCTCTGCAGAGGGTGGTGACAGCTGCACATAGGATTGCCAGAGTCAGCCTTCCCACCACCATGGACATTTACACCTCCAGATGCAGGACGAGGGCAATCTGCATCATGAAGGACCCCACTCATGCACCACATAAACTTTTTGTTCCGATCCCCTCAGGCAAGAGGTTGTGAAGCATTAAGTGTAAAACCACTACTCTGAGAAAGAGCTTCATTCAAGAAGCTGTACGACTCCTAAACTCTATATATATTGTTCATATTGTTTCTTGGGTATAGCTGGAACCTTGTGTACATAATTTAGTTCCACCTCATGTACCACATGTGATGTGAATGACAATAAAGCTCCTTGATCCTTGACTGTTTTTTTTGTATTTCACACCATTCTGTGTAAACTCTACAGTCTGTTGTGTGTGAAAATCCCAGAGGATCAGCTGTTTCTGAAATTTGATGCCAACAAGCATGCCATTGTTAAAGTGATTGAGATTACATTCTTACACATTAAAATGTTTAATGTAAATTTTGATGCTGAAGTTCCTGATCTATATCTGCATGATTTTATGCATTGTGCTGCTGCCACATGATTGGCTGATTGAAAATTGCCTGAAAAAACAGTGTCTGGTGAGTATATGTATCCTTTATTGTCTTACATATCCCAAAATATACAGCCGGTTGGTAAGATTTCCTTCAGCTTATTTGTATCCCACCAGGGGTCTAAAGAAAGTACAAAGAGGAGTCTAAATTCGAACAAATAGGACAATTTCTAAAACGCTTTCTAAAAATAATTCAAATTTAATTCTTTGAAAATCTACAGAAATTTAAACTTTAATAATTGTTTGCAGGCACCTGGTGCACAGGTGTGCTAATAGTTAAAATTAAATTCAATAGCAAAGACAACCAAAAAACAGCAATTGCTTATAAAAATGATGTTAGCATAATTAATGTACACACGTGTGTGTGTGTGTGTGTGTAGTGTGTGAGCAGAGTCTAAGAACTTTAAGTCAACCTTCACACCGATCATAACATTAAAAACCACAAAACCACAGACAGGTGAACTGAATAACATTGATTATCTTCTAACAATTGCACCTGACAATATATATATAATATATATATATTAAGCAGCAGCTAAACAGTCAGTTCTCAAAAATGTTTGTGTTGGAAGCAGGAAAAATGGGCAAGTGTAATAATCTGAGTCCATCTGGTCTGATCCCACAGAATATCCACAAAGAGATCTGCTGCCACTCTCTTCAGAAGTCGTATGGAGTACATGCCTTGGGCTGTTTTGGCAGGTGGTTTTAATGCTATGGCTGATTGGTGTATATGCAAGTCAGAATGCTGAATAGATCAACAACATGCATCTGTGTGTTTGTTAATCCTGAAGGGTGCCCTCATCATGTCCGAGTCTTAACGCCAGATCCGACAGGAATTATCTTTACTGCCTGCGGGAAAAAAAACAAACATAAATTCAGTAGAGTGTGTGTAGTATCCTATCAAAAGAGACTGCTGCACTATTAACTGGGCATCAAAGACATTCTGCTTCAGCTTTTTATATCTCTAGTACTCTCTTATATACATATTATGATGTGTGTGTGTGTGTGTGTGTGTGTGTGTGTCCTTGCCTGTGATGATGGTGTCTCCTTCATAGTTGAAAGCACAGGAGAAGATCTCATCAGTGTGTCCCTCCAACACCTGCACACATTATTATTACTGCACAGCTACAATTATACATCCATACAAACGCTAAGTTTTGAAACTTTATGTAAGTAAAAAGACAGCTACAAAATTAGCATAATTAATTACTTATGTTTACATACACCTTAGCTATATTCATTTAAACTCAGTTTTTAAATACAATTACTGACAATTACTTAACCTAAATCCCTCTTGTTCCCTCTCTTAGGACAGTTAGGATCACAAATATATTTTAAAAAATGTGTAATGCCAGAATAATACTAGTTACTTCTTTACATTCCCAGTGGCTCAGAGGTTTAAATACACATGGTTAGTATTTGGTGGCACAGTATATGCTGCCACCCCCATGCTTCACAGATAGGGTGGTGTTCTTTGGCTTTTCTCCATATAATGATGGTCATTATGACCAAACAGGTCAATTTTTGTTTCATCAGACCAGAAGACATTTCTCCAAAAAGTAAGAAATTTGTCTTCATGTGCAGTTGGAAACTGTAACCTGGCTTTTTTATGTTTTTGGAGCAGTGGCTTTTTCCTTGCTGAATGTTCTTACAGCCATTTTGATATAGGACACATTTTACTGTTCATATAGATACTTTTGTACCTGTTTCCTTTAGCACCTTGACAAGGTCGTCTGCTGTTGTTCTTGAATTGCTGTGTAATATTTGCACCAAAGTACATTCGTATCTATAGGACAGAACATCCTTCTTGAATGGTTTTATTAAGGCTGCATGGCCCCATGGTGGTTAGACCTGTATATTATCGCTTGAACAGATGAATGTGGTACTTTTGCAAACTTATTAGCTTACTCCTAAAGATGTACCAAAATTGTGGAGGTCCACAATTCTTTTTCTGCTGTCTAAGCAGATTTCCTTTGATTTTTTCCATGATGTTAAGCAAAAAGGCAAGTAGGTCTTGAAGGAAGCCCTTAAAATACTGCCACAAGTACAATTAACTCAAATAATGTTAATCAGCTTATAAGAAGCTTCTAAAGCCATGGTGCTTTCTGGGATTTTGCAAGCTATTTAAAGGCACAATGTAAATTTCTGACCCAACTGGATAAACCTATTGTTTAACTGTGGAGGGGATAAATATTTGTTTTAATAACTGCAACTTAAGTGTATGTGAACCTATGAATTCAACTGTATAACCACACACCTGCAGACATGAGCCAGAGTTCACACACCAAACACGTGCTGTCCTATCTGCACTTGCTGTTAATACACGTGTCCCCTGTGGGTTAAAGCACACCTGGGAAAGATAATGAGTCACTTGTCATGCAAAATTTATTTTAACATTTATGTTAATTAACATTCATTTTATTGTCACTCAAAATACACAATACATGCAAAAGTATCTTGCATGTAATCCAATATACCATACAATATAAAAAAGGGATAGTTATCATGCTACTTCAAAATATTGTCGCAACCCCTTGTTACACTAAAGAATGCTTAGTTGGGCAATAGTACTAAGGAAAAAAATTACCCATTATCGGCCCAAAAAAAGGGGCAGGTTTCTTGTCAATATGCATTTACACTCTATCATAATTTACTATGTACATCATGTAGTATTTGTTATAACTATTGCCATTATATATTGAATCTTTTCCTTCTTTCATCTTATCCACACCATGCATGAACATGAACACAGTGTGAAGCTGTGTACATTTTTAGCTGTTGTTAGAGCTACATGCCCCCCCTTCCCCCTCTGTCCTCTAATTTGTATGATGCATACAGTGGATATGAATTGCTTTTGTGGTGAAAAAAAATCAAAGATATGTCAGATCTTTGTCTACTTGTGAAAAACAAATGCATACGTTTTTTGAGGTGTGTGTGTGTATGTGTGTGTTGGGGGGCGTTCTTGGTGGGGTGGTTGCACAAATGTGCACACTCTTTTACAAAGGGGCACATAGGAACTATGCTCAGGTGTAACTAATCACATTCAAAAAGCAAGTAACTCCATGAGGGCCCTTGTCAACAAGTGGCAGAAATATCACTGTCTAATAAGTGCAAGGTAGAACATTTTGAGCATAACTATAAAAAATATGTTTGGCACAAATATCAAGACAGCTTATGAAATAAATAAATTAAAAAAACATCCATTGTGAAGCATGATGAGTAGCATCTTGCTATAGAGCTGCTTCTCTTCAGTTCAGACTGGGGCTTTACTCAAGAGAGAATCATGGGTGGCTCTATATATCGATTTATTTGGGTTCGAAACTCAAGGCCTCTGTTCGACAGCTGGAAATGAAAACAAATGTCACCTTTGAGCACGATAGCAACATAAAACACAAATCCATGTCAATAAAAGAATGACTTTAAAAAGGAAGATCAGTGTTTTGGAATGCCCCAATCACACCACAGATCTATCAAAAACATGTAAAATGATAGATAGATGGACAGATAAACAAACAAACAAAGGAATGTTAGTGCTGTAATTACAACAAATGCCTTTGTTAAAGCAAAGTATTAATTAAGGGGTGTGTATATTTGTGCAACCTGGTTCTTGTACATTTTTTGGTCCCTGTATTGTAGTATTAAGTCTTATTAAGGGTAGAATAAGCCTTATACACACCAAGTCTTATTGACCATAACACACATACCTTTTTTACAAAACAACCTATACTGCTGCTACCTGGATGTCACTATGTAATATTTTACAAGGTTAACACAGCATATCCCACTGCACCTTTTAGGGTGGTTTTAACATCACAATCTTCACAAAACAATCAAGCAGCTCATTTGCTAGAGATCAGTAAGCTTAACTAGTTAGTTACCTAGTCGCCCAAATTATGTTTACTTGAGAACAATTTAACTGATATTGATATTGTGCCACTTTGTACTGTTTTGCTAGGCTGCTGTTAACTACTCATAACCTACAGCGATTAATTACTCCAGTCAACCTTTATAAACCTTACAATATAATCTTTGTACTAATGTGCTGCTCAATAAGATTCAAGTCAATATTGTAATGATTATCGTAAGCCGTGATAAAAACCTGGCAATTTATCAGACTAAAAAATTGTAACATCTGCTGATAAGTCTGTGTGTGTGTGTGTGTGTGTGTGTGTGAGAGAGAGAGAGAGAGAAAGAGAGAGAAAGAGAGAGAGAGAGAGAGAGAGAACTGAAGCAGGGTTTAAACAAAAAAAAAGAATGAAACGTTAAAGATTAGAAGTTATAGCGTAGCATAGCTACTCTTCTTTGATGATTGCAATAGCAATGTAACCTACAGTATAAATAATATTTATATACAATATATAAAATGCAAATAACAATGTAACCATCCAGCCAATCACAAACAAGTATGTTTCAATGTTGTAACTCAACTCAAATGTCCAAACCTTGCAAAAACTGAGTGAAAGTGTGAAGATGACTTAATGCTCATGTGTTAGGAAACTGTAAAGACTGGATCTGTGAAAAAGAGCAGTGGCTACTGGATGAGGTGAGGATCAGGATGTGAACAGCTGATTTTTTTTATTTCTCTTCGTAAGAAAAAAAAAATGTGAGTAAGTGGTTATATGTAGAAATATTCATACATGCATTTTGGGATGCAAATAGATTAATAAGAGAAGTGAGCTAAGAGGAGGTGCACGATAATGAGAGCTGCTATCAGAGCCAGAAAAAAAAAAAGATTAAAAATTAAATAAAAGAGAAAATCTGTGCAGGTCAATGTGTGTGAGAGATAAAGGACTAATTTCACTTAGCACTCAAGTTATCAGATTAACATTGGAGGAATAAATGAAGGCCATGCAGAAGTGGGTTTACAACACCTCAACAGACAGATAGGAAGACAGACAGGACAGAGAGACAGGCAGATAGAGAGACTGGCAGACATAAAATTAGAGATACAGACAGACAGACAGACAGACAGTCAGAAAAGCAGTATTTTCCTAATAAAAAAGGGCAAATCAGTGAGATTTAAAAGACATACCACATCAAACAAACTGATATTTGTACCACTGCTCTCAGCCAATCAGAACACACTTTACCTAACTCCTAAGCTTGTTCAAAACAATTGCATTTACTTTTCATAACTGCAGAAAGACAGAAGAGGACAAGTGTTCGTGAGGTCATGTGATTATTTCAGTCATTGTTATCACTTGCAGAACACACATGCACACACACATACACATATATTCACACACAAAGAAAGAGAGACAGAGAGAGAGAGACAGAGAGAGAGACTTTGACTTTAAAGTCAAAGCTCTTTATTTTACCATTAGATCAAAAAAGAGCCTTTTTAAAAACAAACTTCTAAATACATAAGTGCACACACACATACACATATATATGTACTCATACACACACATCCATATACATACACACACACACATATATATACATATATACATATTTATTAAAATAATCATAGATAATAAACAAACAGTTGTGATATCATGTGTGATTCAGATCAGTGTGTCTGTGTGTCCATTCCCTCACATTAACAACAGGATGTTATAGTGAGTCTCTGTCTCCATCAGCCTGCTTTATTTAGTCCTGTCAGTCAGTATGTGTCTTACAGTGGTCATTATTTTTTTCAGTCTGTACTGTTTTTGTTTGCCAAGTTGTTCAAAACACACATTTCTCATGATCATTGAGCAGGAGATTAAAAACAGTCTCAGGTTTGGAAAGTATTCTTCAATGTTTGGTTTCCTTTGTCGCTTTGTTTGATCTAGGAATCTGTTTATATCAGTAAGCGAGTATAGAGCTGTCCTAACTCTTGTTGATCTCAGATCTGAACCATAAGACTCACTGAGGTCAGGTAGACTTCCCATGTTCTCATACTTCTTATCTGACTCCTCAGTCGGGGTGTCGATCGCCGTCACCGTCTTCTGACTCGTTGCGAGCTCCTGGGCTGGTGCCTCAGGTGTGCGTGGTTCCACAACGGTCAAATTATCCACGCTGTTTTCGGTGATCCCTGGGGGTCTGGAGGTTAAATCGGCCGCTTTACCACTGTAGGCCTCGTTCAGCTCTGCGCTGAACTCCCTGAGTGGTGTCTTTACCAGGACAGGCCTGTTTAACATGTCCGTATTCACCACAGTTAAAACATCTCATGGACTCTGTGCTGATGAAGATCATATAGTTTTTACCCTCGATGGTTATAGTAACAGACAGGTCCAGAGAATCATCTTGTGGATTCAGCATTATGAATGTCTGCTGTCTGAACAACATGATGTGTTTAAACTCCGGCTATTTACAGTAGAGAGGGATCATTTTAATTGGACTCATGACTTTCCTGTATCTTCCCAGGATTGTCTCGATCAGTTCATTTTGGATGAACAGAGGCACATTGGACAGGACCACCTTTTTTGCCGGCTTTGATAGCGGCATAACATTAACATGGCTGCCGTTTATCCCCAGGCCGCTCATGACCAGTTTGTCCACCAGTTCGGTACTTTTCAAAAACATAACGATGGCTTTGTTCATCCTCGATGCAGACATTATACTGGAGGCACCAACCTGCCTGCCCACTGCTACCAGGCAGTCCTCCACCGACACGCCTGGTTCATGGACACATCTAAGGCCATGGCGCACGCTCAAACGGGCAAATTCAGCTCCTGCCAGCACAGCCATGACAGAGTCTTTTTTTTTTTTTTTAAGTGAACTATTTGCCTACTGTGTTTGCACACAGAGGAATGTGACCTCCGCATTTAACCCATCCGTGCAGT